>PVJS01000362.1:0-92949 GCA_004027185.1 Glis glis
AATCCCAGGTACCGCAAAAAAAAAAAAAAAGAAGTACCTAGGGATAATGATAATAAGATCTGTATTGGACTTACATAACAATAACCCATTGAAACTCTTCTTGGCTAGGAAGTCTAAATATAGATATGGTAGTTTTTCTCATGTTAATTGTTTAACAAAATTCCAAACATAATTTCTATAGGGTTATTTTCAAAATTTAATGAGTTCTAAAGTTAACTTTCAAGAATAGACTAAAAAATTTATAAACTATTGGGGATGATCCCTACTACATATTAAAATCTCTAATGTTAAAACACTCTAAATAAATGTTTTAAAAGGGGGAAAATGTTTTTCAACATTAATTATAATAACCATAGTTATTTTATAAAGAGACTATTAAAATAGGTCAGAAGAAAATCATGACAAGCTCTGTAGATTAACATGAAGAAATAATTCACAAAAGGTGAAATCCTAATGTCAAATTCATGTATGAAAAAGTATCTTACTAGAAATTAAACATGTGCAAATTAAATGTTTTATATTGTCAAAAATATTTCATAACATTTAAATAATAATTAGTGCTCCCTAATGCAACATAAATGTTTATACATATAGGTTCATACCCTGCTGAGGAGAAAGCAATCAGGCAATAGGAATTTAAACCCTGTAAGTTGTCATCTTCAGTGACCTAATAATTCTATTTCAAAATATCTAACCTTCACGTCCTAATAAATATCTTTGGAGGAATCAAGATAAAGACAATTTTAATTGCATAACTGCAGAGTTGACAGTAATGAATATTGCAAAACACATAAATATCTGCCATAATGTTGGGAAATAAAAAAACTTAGTTTGAAATATTGTGCATTCATTAAAAATTAAATTTACCAATATTTTCTCATTGCATGGAAAATGTTTATTATATATTATTTTAAAAGGCAAACTTAGTCAGTCATGTGACACATGCCTATAATCCCAGTACTTGGGAGACTGAAACAGGAGTATTGCAGGTTCAAGACAAGCCTTAGCAATTTAGGGAGACTCAGAAACCTAGGGAGACCATGTTTGGAAACAAAAAATAAAAAGGGCTGGTGGTGTATCTTGGAGGTAGAATGCTCCTGGGTTCAGTTCCCAGTAACACACACACACACACACACACACACACATACACACACAAAAGGCAAGCTTATATACAGTTGCCCTTCATTACTCTGGGTTCAACCAACTGTGGATCAAAAAATATTAGAAAGAAATTATATTAGCATGTACTATTTTCCTTGTCATTATTGCTTAACCAACATGGTACATGACCATTTACATTGTATTAGGTATTATAAGTAATCTAGAGATGATTTAAAATATGTGGAGGGTGTGCATAGGCTATATGCAGATACTATACCACTTGAGCATCCAAGGCTTTTGGTATCCTCAGGGGTCCTGGAACCAATTCCCTGGGGATCAGAGGAAGACTATATGTTAATAACACAAAGAAATGGTACCAAAGAAGGAGGTTAAATTTTAACTGGGGTTGTCTCTGGATTGCATTATAGATAACTTTTGTTTTCACATCTTTATATTTCTCTGTTTTTCAAATGTTCAATATGAGCATATTAGTTATCAATAAATTGATGAAATTAACAAATGACATTATATCAAAAGAAATTTAAAAACTCTGTGTCCTGGTATGTAAGCATATCAGCAATTTTATTCCAAGCTTTTGGTCAATGAGGGCCTAAATAGCATGGAACACAGAGGTCAAAATAGAGGTAAGAAATTAATGCCACTTATGGAAATGCTTCCTGTCATTAATTAATTTTCTTAATGTTCACTTCATATGTGAACATCAATGTCAAACATGTCTGTGGCTATTTTCTAACATTAACATTACTCTGGATAAATGGCTAAATATTGATAATAATGTCCTGTACAATCCACTTGTTTTCCGTTGTAGTTTTCTCCCTTATGACTTATTGAGAAAGTTGTATATTTTCCTTGGTTTGACTTTTTATGGGAGGGAAAGTATAAACTTGGTAAGAGGCAAAAAGACCATATCTCTTCTTTGTGTGCTACAAAAGTCCATTTTTCAGTGGGAGAGAGAATGTTTTGATGAAACACAGTCCCCCAATGACTTTGCCATAAGTAGCAGAATCTACTAACAATTTATGCATGCTTTTTGTAGTTGTTTACTGTATTATTCAATAAAACTTCCATACTTATTTTAACAGTAACCATATGAAGCATCTTAAAGCAACATACACATGCAAAAGCCATATATTTGAGAAATGTCAATGATTTTGCGATATTGGTTATTTTTATGAAATATATCACTTTATCCACACAATAGTAGCAGTTAAATGTGATATTAGATTAAAATTCTCATTTTTCAGTTTGACAAAATAAAAAGTAAGATTGCATTTAGTGTACTGTTTGCGTGGTACTGGGAATTGAATCCATGAGTAGTCTACCTCTGAGCTACATCCCCAGCCCTATTTTTTAATATTTATTTATTTATTGACACAGGGTCTCACTAAGTTTCAGAGGGCCTTGCTAAGTTGCTGAGGCTGACCTCGAACCTGTGATCCTCCTATCTCAGCCCCCCAAGTACTGGGATTACAAGCATGTGCCACCAGGCCCAGCTGAATTTATTCTACTTTTAAAATAGTCTTTATTTTTCCTTTCCAGTGCTTAAAGTCTGTATCATTTATTCTATAAGATAGCAACCCATCAGAATTACTAATTTATCAGTAGCACTTTTACTGCTTCCTCAAAGTACTCCTGGGGTTAGAAGAGTATAATTGTGAGCTCCAACTGCAGTAGTAGGAATAAAACAAATGGTGGCATGATTTAACCAGGGGAAAGAAATAGTTTTCCAGTTTTCAGTCCAGTTTAATTTACATTTTTCTAAATGCCAATAGCCCCCAACTGGGCATATTCAAAAGAAAGTGAATTTAGAAAATCATTCTTCTCAGAAATATTCTTGAGAATGAGCCAATTTTATAATTGGATGCTGGGAGTTCAAGGTAGATGGTGGGGTGGTCAAAGACCTCAGTTTCTTTGAGTTATAGTGATTAAATTCAGAATTCTCAGCTTATATTCCATTATATAGCCATTTCCTTTTTCTTCTTTTTCTCTGCTACTCATGGAATTGATAGGTAGCCTGAAGGAAATCATGCTAACTCTTCCCCACCCCAAGTCAACTTCAGTTATAATCAACTCATAACATACAACAAAGACTGTTTAATTAATACCAGGGCTATCTATGGTATGTTGAAAAAGATAAATTACTTAAATTCTTTATTCAATTAAGTAATCATATAATTACATACAGTTAGTAAGAGATTTAAAAATAACTCAAAAACAGCAGAGTATATTATCTTAGTTTGGGTTTGCCTAAAAGGCAAGACAATGGAGATTCTTGAGTACAGGTAATTTATTAGGGAGATAATTCTAAGGAACAGCAACGATCTCGGGGCAGGGAAGTGAGGCAGAACAAATTAGAGGAGCATTGCTGAGCAGATTGCTCTTTTGAGTAGCTGGGGCTCGCTCATCTGAAAACTGTGTGAAACATACACTGGAGGAAGGGATGCTGGGACATTTATTTATAGCTCCTCTCCCCAGTGTTTGAGGATTGCCCCTGGAGGTGCAGTCCAGCAGATTCCCACTGTGTTGGAGAAAGCCACAGACAAAGAAGAGGCACAGGCATTTATGATGGGTAGCTGTCGATACTTGCAGTAGGACTCAAGTTGGTCAAGGTGGCATGGGATGGTGCATCTCTATCCTCTACACCTGTTGGTATCAAGGACAAGAAAGGCTGAAGAGAGTTGTGGTTAACATAAGCTGAAGCTCAAATTTAACTGCTCAGATTTCAATCAACACTTGTCCCATCATTTTGAAACATTACAGTATTCAAGTGGTACAACTTCTGTGTTTCAGGTTGTTTTTTTATCTGTAAATTGTGGATAATAATAATAATAATAATAACCTCTACCTCTAGAATCATTGGGAAAATTAAAAGAGAGTATTCAGTAGAGTGCCTGGCATATGACAAGTACTTGATAAGTATTACTTATTGTCGGGGTCTGGCAGGGTGGAAGTATACTGTGGTGGTGGTTAGTTTGTTGTGGGTAACATAGTTCTGCTAATGAAGTCGAAGTTCTTACTCTTATTTGGCAGTTATGTGTCATGTTGACTTGCATTAAGTCGTAACCGCAAAAGCAGGCTTTCTAAAAAACCCTGGCTGCTACGAAGTCTTGCTTCTCCTTGTGCCTTTATTATTTTTGGACTTAAATATATTTTTATTCATTCTGTTTTTAAAAATCAGCTCTACTTACGTCAACCTGATTGCTATCTTTTCCTAGCTCTTTGTCATTCACTGACCAACATGGCATCATATAGGTTCAACAATAGAAACCATGCTCACTATCTGTATTAGTTGGTTTTTTCATCTCTATGACCAAAATACCTGACAAGAACAACTTAGAGGAGGAAAGGTTTATTTTGGCTCACGGTTTTAGAGATTTAGTCCATAGTTAGCTGGCTCCAAGGCAGACTTCATGGTGGCATGGTATGACAAAGGAAAGCTGCTCTTAGCACATGGTGGCTGGAAGCAGAGAGAGGGACAGGAAGTGGCCAGGGACAAATACAGTCCTCAAGGCCACACTACACACCTCTCTGAACCTTGCTGCACTGCCAACACATGAGCTTCTCTGGGGGACATTCCCTAGCCTAACCACAACAGTACCCAAGGTTCCTGCTTTGACTACCTTAGCATTTGCAAATTTGTGTCATTACGCAGACTACAAATATATGTTTAGCTCCCACTCACTCTGCCAAGCATTATTTTGAGTCCCAGGAACTTTTCTAAGAATGCATATCAACTTAAGAAATTCCAGTTTCCTCATCTTCCAACATGGGTTATAACACATCCATATAAAGTTGTTACTATTATTCAGTGGGATAATGTCTGAAAGCACCTAGCAGGGTGTCACATCAGAGAGGTGCTCAGTATCTCAGTTTCCTTTCCCAGGTTCCACAGAGAGTTGACATAATGACTGATCAATTGATCCATTCATCCATCCATGCTTAAATTCAACTACCTCCTCATTTGGTGAGGTGGTACAGCATGGAGGTGGGGTGAACTGGGCAGAGCATGGGTTCTGGAGTTCATGCTGTCTGGGTTCTAAAATCCTGTTGCTACCTGTATGACTGAGGCAAGTCACTTAAACCTCTCTATGCTTCAAGCTCTTTGTCTGTAAAATAGGGATGTTAATAATATTTAGGTTTCAGGGTTGTTGTGAGGATTAAACATATAATATATGTAAATTGCTTAAAATAGTGCTTGGTACATAGTCTATTCCATAAAAATGCCATTTATCAGGTGTCCTGGTGTAAGACAGGGAGCATGTTGCACTTGTTTCCTGCCTTAATGGTTCAGAGGGATCACATATACTCCATTAAGCTACACTACTGCTTTCACCATTTGCTCTTATTTATTAAAGAAAATGTTGAGGGGAAAGATGTGATGGATATTTATTTCTAGTTGAGAATTGCTTTTGGAGTTTTGTTAATATATATTCATCCTCAGGTATAATTACATGTACATGAAATTGGGAGTTAAGTTTCTTGTGTATGTTATATTCTATAGATATTAGCTGTACATTTTATTTATTTGTTTATTTATTTGTTTATTTATTTTCGTGGCACCAGAGATTGAACCCAGGAACATTCTTTCTCTGAGCTACACCCCAGCCCTATTTTATTTTTTTTTAGAAACAGGATCTCTCTAGGTTGCTGAGAGTCTCACTACTTGCTGAGGCTGTCCTTGAACCTGCGATCCTCCTGTCTCAGCCTCCCAAATGCTGGGATCACAGGTGTGTGCCACCACACCTGGCTTAAATTTACTTTAAATTGCTCATATACTAACCTGTTGCATAAGTATTCCTGAGTATACTAAAACAATTTTACTGTTTTTGGCATTTATGGTATTTAAATTTTCCTATTGTCATTAGACACACTTGTTTTGAGTATCACTATACAAATGGAATTGTTCAATCAAACTGAACTAACAGATTCATAGTTATTACTTATTTTTTTTTTTTTGCGGTACCGGGGATTGAACCCAGGGGCATTCTACCTCCGCGCTACACCCCCGGGCCTATTTTTTATATTTTATTTTTGAAACCGGGTCTCACGAAGTTGTGGAGGGCCTCACTAAGTAGAGAGAGAGAGAGAGAGAGAGAGAGAGAAACAGAGAGAGAGAGAGAGATCTGAGGCTGGCCGCGAACCCGGATCCTCCGGTTTCCGCCTCCCAAAGTACTGGGATTACAAGCGTGTGCCACCACGCCTGGCTCTTATTACTTATTAACAGATTATTCCCAAGAAGATCTGAGCTGATTTGTAGTACCTCAAAAATTTGAAAACATTCATTTTTGCCACTTTACATAATATATAATGATGCCTCGAAATCATTGAGTTTGTATTTTTTGAATTAGAAGTAGGGCCTGTTTTCCTGTGATGATTTATTTTCATCTCTTTCCTTGTTTAAAATATTATTTCTACACTGATAAGCAGGGCATAGATATTTAAATTCTTTCTATATGCCATGGTGAGCAATAGGTAAAGGATGTAGGGATATTTAGCTTATAGAAGAGAGGATTTGGTAGAAGGGCATGACTATTGTTTTAAAATTTCAAAAGATTGTTCTGGGAAGAACATTTCATTATACTCCTCAGGACTTAACAAGAATCAGTGGGAAGAAGTTTGCAGGAGCAGATTCCAGGATGAATGTGAATATGTGTGTTCTTACATTTACAGCATTGGTTCTCACCTGGGAGGAATCTTAAACTCTGTCAGGGAGAAGAGAATAGTATAGGTGGGGTTAGGAAGGATGAAGGAGGAGCAGAAAGAAGCTGGAGACCTCATTTAGACATTTGTAAAATTGGTGAGTTGCTTCTGTAAGTACTGCTTTCCCTGAGGGAACACTTCCTAGGCCACATGCATACAGAAGGATGGATCACCAGTCTTCTGGGTTCCCAGGGCTGGAGGAAATTGCCAGTAAAATTCATTCCACCTTTTGGAATCCTTTGAAACCATAAATAACACTTTCTATTCTATACCTCTTTTTCTTTCCACCATTTTCATGTTAGTGTATTGTGTATAGTAACAAAATTATGTACCCTTTCCTAAGGCTATTCATGCATGGAAGGCACCAGATGAGAAAATGGGTAAATCTGTAAAGCAGTAGGTTTTCATACTTCATTTGAAAATTTCCTTTCTTTAATAAGTTTAAATTAAATTCAGTAGAGATATATTAAAAACAGGGTTTTGAAACAAAAATGAAAGAGGGGTTTGCAGGCTTATTTTTTATAGTATATTGCTTTTTATTGCCATGTACTTGAATTTGTATTGTGTTTGATACTTTGCTGATAGTTTGAATGTGTATTTTAAGTGACTTTAGCTTAATTATTGATATTTCAGGTTTGTCAGTAGAGAACAAATGGATTTTAAAGCAAGAAGTCTGAATGGCATCCCCAATAGTAATAATACTTAATTTTTATTTAGTACTTTTTACCTTGTACTAGACATTGAAATAAGTTTCATTTATGCCACATATATTTCATTTAACCCTCACAAAGCCTTTCAAGGTGAGAATTATTATTATGTCTCTTTTAATTGATGATGGAACTAAGTCTTAAAGAGTTTAAGAAAAATATCCTAAGGTCATGTAACTGGTACATGATGGAAACAAGTCCTGTCTAGCCTATGTAAAGAGATATTGTTACTTTTTAATATTTAAAAATAAGAATTGTATATATTTAAGGTACATAATTGATATACATATATATTATGAAATAATCATTATAGTCAAGCTAATTTGTATATCTGTCATCTCAGATGGTTCCACTTCTTTTGTCTTTGTGGGGAGAACCTTGAAGAGCTACCTTTTCAGAAAAGTTCAAGTACACAGTAGAATATTGGTATAGTCATGTTGTTTTTCATTAGCTCTCCAGAACTTACTAATCTAGTATAACTAAAACTTAGTCTCCTTTGACCAACATTTCTCCTTCTCTAATTAATTCTGCATATATGACTAATCTAACCTATTACTGACCTAATCCATATTGATATCATATTATATATATATAATACAATCAGATTTGATTCCGTGTGTGTGTGTGTGTGTATATGTGTGTGTGTGTGTGTGTGTGTGTGTGTGTGTTTGTATTTATGAGATCACATAGTATTTGTCTTTCTGTGTCTGACTTATTTGAGTTAATATATTGTTCTCTAGATTGATTATTGTTGTAAATGGCAGGATTTCTTTCCTTTTATGGCTAAATGATATTCCAATATGTCTGTATGCATACACATCACATTTTCTTCATCCCTTCATCCACCAAATAACACTTATAAAGGTTGTTTCCATCTTTTGATTTTTGTGAATAATGCTGAAATGAATATGTGAATGCAGATATATTTTATATTTTTTCCTTTAGATATAGACCAGAAGTGGGTGTGCTAGATCATAAAGAAATTCTATTTTTAATTTTTGAGGAAACAGTATATGTATACTGTTCTACATGATGACTCCACCAATTTACATTTGCACCAATAGTAGACCAGTGTTTCCTTTTCTCCACATCCTTGCCAACACTTGTGATCTTTCATTTTTCTCATGGCCATCAAATAAGAGGTGATGTCATTTCCATGATGATTAGTGATATTGAGAATGTTTACATATACCTATTGGTCATTCGAACATCTTCTTTTGAGAAATACTCATTCATTTCCTTTGTAAATTTTTTAATTGGGTCATTTATTTGTTTTTGTAATTGAGTTGTATAGTTTCTTATACATTTGGTATGTCAACCCCTTATCAAATATATGACTTATAAATATTTTCTCCCATTCTGTAGGTTGTCTGTTTGATCCATTGATTAACAGAAGCTTTTAATTTGATGTAATTCTATTTCTCTATTTTTGATTTTGTTCTCTGTGCTTTTGGGGTCACATTAAAAAAATCATTGCACATACCAACTTTAAGGATCTTCTCTATGTTTTCTTCTAATAGTTATATGATTTCATGTCATATGTTTTAGTCTTTAATCTGTTGTGAGTTGACTTTTGTTTGTGATGTGAGGTAAGTCAAATTTCTGTCTTCTGCATGTGGATATTCAGTTTTTTCACTGACATTTATTGAAGAGACTCTTCTCTATTTTGTGTTCATGGCACTTGTCTCAATCATCTTTCTCACTGCTGTAATCCCAAACGACTGACCACACAATTTAGAGGAGGGAAGATTTATTTGCTCACAGTTTTTGGAGATTTTGTGTTCAGTCCATGTGAGGCCAGGGTCTTCAGATCTCTGAGCATGGCAGTGGGAAAGAGATAGAGATAGAGATAGAGATAGAGATAGATATCTTTGCCCTCACATCATGGAGGCCAGAAGCAAGAGAGCAAATTAGCAAGGGGATTCAAGGACACAAGCACAGCACCTAGGGCCATACCCCCAGGCTCCCATTTCCTCCAGTCATACCCCACCTTCCTAGATTATCACCCGGTAAATCCATTATGGTATATTTATCCACTGATGAGAATACAACCCTCATGACTTAATTACATCCACTCTTAACATTACTACATGAACTCTTCAGGGGTTCATGTAGTATATCTAACCATATCTAACCATATATCTAACCATAATAGCATCCTTGTTGAAAATCAGTTTACGGTAGATATGTGGACTTATTTCCTGGCTCTGTTCTGTTTTATTGGTCTTTATGTCTATTTTGATGCCATTACCATATTTGCTTTGCAAAATGTATATAGCTTTGTGGTATATTTTGAAATCAGGAAGTGTGATACCTCTAGTATTGTTCTTTTTTTGTTCAAGATCTTTTTGGCTATTCTGGGTCTTTTCAGTTCCATATTGATGTTTGGATTGTACTTTCTATTTCTGTAAAGAATACCATGGGAATTTTTGTTGTGTTTGTATTGAATCTATTGTTGATTTTGGGTAGTATAAACATTTTAATAATGTTAATTCTTCCAATCCATGAATATGGGATATATTTCCACTTACCTATATCTTCGTTAATATCCTCATCAGTGTTTTATAATTCTCAATGTATGAATCTTTCACTTTTCTGGTTTTTTTCATTAAGTATTTTATTCTTTTTGTTGCTACTTTTGTCTTTATTTATTCATTAATTGGTACATTTTAATCATACATCTTGATGGGGATTGAATAATCTATTAGAGAATGGGTTTCGGACCATGAACGTGATTGGGGAGAGTTAATGACTAAAGACTGTTTGTGAGTCTTATTTACACACACACACACACACACACACACACAACTAAATAAGAGTTAAGAGAAAGAGGATAATATGATGTGACCATATATTCTGACCATGTACATATATAGGTATAGTACAACTCTTAAAAATAGTTGTAAGCCAGGTGCACATGCCTGCAATCCAGTACTTGGGAGGCTGAATTGCAGGTTTGAGGACAGCCTCAGCAACATAGTGAGACTCTCAGGAACCCAGTTCATACATAAAAAGGCTCGGGGTGTAGCTCAGAGGTAGAACGCCCCTGGGTTCAATCCCCAGAACCACAAAAACAAAACAAAAAAATGAGGGTAGAATTGGGGCAGCATAATAAAAATAAAAAGCATAATTGGTTCTGGTAAAGTTAAAATACTTATTCTGAGATTCTTGTGTATGTGACATAGGGTAAAGCAATGAAAAATTGTGGGATGTTCTAATTTTATCATCATCTATGTCCTTGAGAACCAGAATTGTTCTAAAATTTCTGTACCTTAAAAACCACCATAAATAAAAATTTGACGTAAGTTCAAAACTGGTTTAATATGCTTAATATAAACAGACCTTTTATACATTAACAAGAAAAAACTAAAACCCAATAGAAAATTGCTGAAAAGATAGAATAGGGCATTTTGTGATATAAACTATAACCAAAAGCATTAGTAATCAGTGAGATGCATTTTCCCTCTAACAAGTTGAGAAAATTCAAATCAAATGATTAACACAATACCCAATTTGGGTAAGAGAAACTGCTTATACAGTGCATTTAATAGCTATTCTTCTCACTGAGATCTTAAGTTACTCTACTAAAAAGTACAAAGCCTTAAGAAAGGGCTTTATTTTTCTGTTTAAAAATTCTCCATAGCAATTCCGTAAATAACATGTATTTTATTCATTTATCTCTGTCCTAGACAAGCTACATGAAAATCATGATTTTAACCTGTTCTGTTCATGACTGTAACCACAGACAGTGCCAATCACCTAGAAGTAACTCAATAAGTATTTATTTAATGTATAAATATTAAAACATTTTAAAATTATGAACATTTAAAGGGTTTTCATTTCTAGAAATGAATTCTAGGGAAATAAAATCATGTACAAAGATTTAGCTATAAGGGTATTTAGTATAGCAATATTCACAGAAGTTAGGAAAATAAAACATATTATCTAAAGACAGAAATTTGCTTACCTAACATGATAGAGTTTTAGAATGGATATTCTTCAACCATTAAAATGACATAATAGGTAACATTTCATGATATGGACATGTGACTGCTAAATTTAAAATGACTACAAAACCTTGTGATTTTTTTTGTTTCATATTTTTATTTGTTTGTGTTTGTACTGGGGATTGAATTTAGGGACTTCTACCTCCAAGCTATACCCCCAGTCCTTTTTATTTCTTCATTTTGAAAAGGGTCTTGGTAAATTGCTGAGGGTCTCGCTAAGTTGTTGTGGCTGGCCTCAAACCTGTGATCCTTCTGTCTTGGCCTCCCAAGTACTGGGCTTACAGGCATGTACCACCAAGCCTGGTTTCCTTTTTAATTTTGAATATATGTTCATACATAAAAGGGTAAAGAATAGGTATAAACTAAAATTATTTCTGTGTGGTAAGGTTATAATTCATTTTATTTCTTCTTTGGTGACTGTTGCAAATTAAATAACTCTTCTACAATTATTATATATTGTTTTACTAGTATTTCTTCATAAAGAGATCCTAATTAAAGAGGATTATTTTTTAGTATGAGCAGCCTCTGTTGTGAGATATCTCTAGACCTTGTCAATATGGACAACTTTCTCACATCATCTTTATGACAATTCTGCTTAGGCCTTTTGGGCAGACAGAACATTTCTGATCAGGTCAAGCATTATAATATATGCTCCATAGTTTATTCAAAATCTTTTAAAAATGTTTTTTTCTGAACTGTGAATGATAATTAGTATAAGCCAGAATTGTTAATGTGCTAATAGTTAATATAAATCTTAAGACATATTAGCTACTCAACCTAGTGTCTTACTATGTTTAGAGCAAGTTCTATGGGAAGTCCTGAGTGACCGTGAAAGGCAAGGCATAATGATTCCCTGGGTGGACTCTTATGCCATCTTTTGTGTGACCTTCAAATTGACATGCAGATAATGGAGGGAGCTAGCAAATGCTAAGGGGAAAAAAGATAACTTTAACCATAATTTATCGGTAATATGTAGAGATAAATTCCCAAGAGGAAGTAAGGTCTGAGGAAATTACAGGAAATATTAAATCTGTGATTCTGTTTACGGTAGAAATGCCGACCAACAAATTCCAGCTGTTTCTTTGTGGGTTACAGAAGTGTCACAGGCCTGTTCATAGTTACTGAACTGTAGACTCCAGTCTGGATCTTATGGAGTCCCATTGGTTTGGGTTTACTCACATTTGCCTACAGGGGCATTTTCTATAGACAATGCATTTATGGAATACAGCCCTATACCACATTTATTTTCTTTCTAAAGCTTCTATTCCAGCCTCTTCCCTCTCCTTGCTGCCAAAAGTTTACCTCCCTAAAGTGGTAGTGAAGTCTTATTTATTTAACACTTATATAGCACTTACTTTTGCTATGCACTGTTCTAAACACCTTCAAAGTATTAGCTCATTTATTTTATTTTAATTTAATTAATTTATTTATTTATTTATTTTTTATTTTTATTTTTTTATTTTTTGCGGTACCGGGGATTGAACCCAGGGGTGTTCTACCTCTGCGCTACACCCCCGGCCCTATTTTTTATACTTTATTTTGAAACCGGGTCTCACGAAGTTGCAGAGGGCCTCACTAGGTAGAGAGAGAGAGAGAGAGACAGGGAGAGAGAGAGAGAGAGAGAGCTGAGGCTGGCCGCGAACCCGGATCCTCCGGTCTCTGCCTCCCAAAGAACTGGGATTACAAGCGTGCGCCACCACGCCCGGCGCTATCTTATTTATTTTTTATTTATTTTATTTTATTATTTTATTTTATTTTATTTTGTTATTTTATTTTGTGTTACTGAGGATTGAACCCAGAGGCATTCTACCTTCGAGCTACATCCCCAGCCTGATTTTATTTCTTATTTGGAAACAGGATCTCACTAGGTTGATGAGTCTCACTACTTGCTGAGGCTGTCTCGAACCTGTGATCCTCCTGTCTCAGCCTCCCAACTACTGGGATTACAGGCGTGCACCATCATACCCAGCTGTATTAGCTCATTTTATTCCTCTCAACAAGCTTATGAACTAGGCAGTATTTCTTAAACCAACACAAAAAGCAAAAATCTAACAGGACAAAAATTGTAATTTGCTGGGTGTGGTGGCGCACGCTTATAATCCCAGTACTTTGGGAGGCGGAGACCGGAGGATCCGGGTTCGCGGCCAACCTCAGCACGCATGCGTGCGCACGTGATCTATCCCTCTCTCTCTTTCTCTCTCCTCTCTCCTCTCTCTCTCTCTCTCTCTCTCTCTCTCTCTCTCTCTCTCCTTAGTGAGGCCCTCCACAACTTCGTGAGACCCGGTTTCAAAAATAAAGTATAAAAAAATAGGGCCGGGGGCGTAGCGCGGAGGTAGAACGCCCCTGGTTCAATCCCAGGTACCGCAAAAAAAAAATTGTAATTTGTCTACATTAAAATTAATAGTCTCTATGAAAAAGTAAGTAAAGTCAAAAGATAAGCTGTAGTCTAAGAGAAGAAATTTGAAATGCATATAATTGATACAGGATTTGTATCTAGATAGCAAAAATTTCTGTAAATCAGTAAGAAGACAAACAGTCCAAATTAAAAATGGGCAAAAGAAGCTGGGTATGGTGGTACACACCTGTAATCCCAGTTATTTAGGAGGCTGAGACAGGAGGATTGTAGGTTCAAGGCCAGCACATGGTAACCCTGTTTCAAAATAAAAAATAAAATAGGATGTAGCTCAGTGGTAGAATGTCCCTGGTCTCAATCCCCAGTGCCCACACATGCATGTGCGCACACAAATTCACACAGTGCAAAAGATGTGAAGAAGAAACAAACAAAACAACCCTTAACATCTAATGACCCTTATGCTTATGAAATGATGCTTAATTCCACTGGTCATCTGGAAAGAAGTCAGGGATGGTTGTAACCCAGGAAAGTCACCATTATCATTGCGCCCTGTGTCCCACTCCTCTCCCCAATCCTGGGGAACAGACAGTGTCTCAACTGCCCATGGCTTATGGGTGGCACCATGTGGTAGAGTTTGATTGGGTTGTTAACATCAGTTCAGGCCTCACCAACTGATAGATTTGAAGCTTCTGATCCATAAACTGCTGTAACTATCTTTCTGTGCCTTCCTTTCCTCCATTGTGAAGACCATAATACTGACATCATAGAATTATGAAGGCTAGAAATAGGAGATACAAAATATTTCTTATGGTGCTTGGCATGTAAAAAGGTTCTCAGTTGATAGAGTGCTAAGATGCTGAACTTTAAGTGCTACCATTTTGTTTTTGTTCTAGAATAGATTTTTATTTCTTTATTTGTTTATTTTGAATTTTTATTGGTGCATTATAATTATGTATCAGAATGAGATTCAGAGTGATACATTAATATATGCACATAATGTCCCCTTGTTTCCTTCCCCACACCTCTCCTTCTTCCCTTCCCTCCCCATACAATATAGTGAGATGCATAGTGCTATATTGACGTATGCACATATTATCACTTGGTCTCTTTCCTTCCATACATCACCCCCACCCCTCTTTCCTTGTACCTAACAGTGAAATTCATAGTGATACATTCATGTGTACACATATTTGGTCTATTTCCTTCCCCAAACCAGTCCTGTCAAGCCTTCTGTGGGACTGGTCCTCAGCAACCCATCGTTCACAAAGCTTTGTTTGATCTGTTGTCTCAGACTTCACTTCCAGAGTCAAGCAGTAGATAGCAGCAGTTAACACATGGGCTTTGGACCCAGTATAGAATTTCTGCTTTGCTACACAATGCTTCTCTAAGTAAAAAGGTTACTTAAATTCTCTAAACCTTGGTTTATCTATAAAATGAACATAATGATAGTACCTCCCTCAAAGGATTGTTGTGAGGATTATTTGACATAATTTGTGTAAACTGCTCATGTGTAAAGTTAAGAATAAGACCAACTGCACAGAGCCTTTTACTTAGAAAATGTTTAATAAATGATTGCACTGATTTGAAAAATTGTTAATGCTATTAATTAATACTTTTATGAAGGTCATATGGATAGGAGGTACTGGAATGGCTGAGCTATTCAAACTCAAATCTATTCCAAATTCATACCCTTTCACAGGTAGACACTTCCTCAATAAGACACCCAGGGGCAAGAAATTAAAAAGAGGATTAATAAGTGGGATTGCATTAAACTAAAAAGTTTCTACTCATCAAAGGAAATCATCAAGAGTCTAGAGAGAGAGTCTACAGAATTGGAGCAGATCTTTACCAGCTACCTCTCTCATAGAATATCAATATCTAAAATATACAAAGTACTTAAAAGACTTAACACTAAAAAAACGAATAAACCATCAAGAAATGGGCAATTGAACTAAATAGACACTTCACAAAAGAAGAAATACAAATAGATAATAAATATATGAAAAATGTACATCATTTGCAATTAGGGAGATGCAAATTAAAACTACAATGAAATTATAAACTCAGTTAGAATGGCAATCATCAAGAATTCAAACAACAAATAAATGCTGGCAAGGATGTGGGGAAATAGGAACTCTTCTACACTGTTGGTGGGATTGCAAATTAGTGCAGCACTATGGAGATCAGTGTGGAGATTCCTCAGAAAACTGGGAATGGATCCATCATATGATCCAGTTATACCACTCCTTGGTATCTTTCCAAAGGGACTGAGGTCAGAATATTATATTAATACATGCATATCCATGTTGATAGCAGCACAATTCATAATAGCTAAATTATGGAACCAACTAGGTGTCCATCAACAGATGAAAGGATTACAAAATTGTGGGATATACACACAATGGAATTCTACTCAGCAATGAAGAAGAACAAAATTATGTCATTTGCAGAAAAATGAATGGACCTGGAGAACATTATAATAAATGAGATTAGCCAGTCACAGAAAGTGAAGAGTCGTATGTTTTCTCTCATATGTGGAAGCTAGAGAGCAATTGGAATACAAGAGGGACTTTAGATAATGCAGGAGAAACCCCAGTGGAGGGAGAGAGGTGGTCTAGGGAGGGTAGGGGAGAGAGAAGAGGTAGAATTAATGAAGGGAACACTTCCATAGACATTATGTACAGATGTTAGAATACAAATGCCAATCTCAGTATCATGTACGGGGAAGGGAGGAGTGGGGAGGGAGCCAGGGAAAAGCTCACAAAGTACTGTGTACATGTATGTCACTATCACTATGAACTACATTATCATGTGAAACTATAATGCACCAATAAATGTATAAAAAACATCAAGTTGTACACCTTAAAAATAAACTTTATTTAAATAAGAAAAAAATTCATGACTTTTACATTGTAGCATACTTCCTGAGTTTGAATAATTCCAGTAACGTGGCTACCAGAGAGTTCTCTATTAATAGACATATTTTCAATATACATAAGATGATGATTTTGTAGGATCATAGGAAACAATGAATTTTAAAGATCCTTTGAATTCCTGAGATCTTATGATTCTCTGGCTAGCACAGGCAGTCCCTAAATTGAAACATCATGTTTTAAGCATTTGTTTATAAGTTATGGGAACTTGAAATTTATTTTCCCAAGACAAATTCCTATGTGGAGTTTAGGTAACAATTTAGAAAAGGAGGAAAGAGAGGATGATATGACATTCCATTTAAATCTAAAGGCCTCAAATTGTCTTCCTTTTCCCAATCTTACTGTGTAATTAAACCTAGTATTAACAAGGTTTTTGGAAAACAATCCACAACAGTAATTCAGACTAATATGACTGAAAACCTCTTATTCTTCCCAAGAAGTCATATATCCATTCATTCAGCAGATAGTGAGTGCCAACTACATTATAAGTTCTGAAGATATAATAGTCAATAAGCGGTATGTTTCTTTGAAGTTAGAGAAGGTAGTGATCCTGGGGAGATAGTTGAACAGCTTTGAGACATACCTACACTTGATGACTTATTAGAAGGAGGGAGATTGGAAACAATAAGTTTTAAGCCAACTATTGCTACCATCCTAGTAGGAAGCATCAAAGGCCAGTACTGTGATAGTTATAGTGGGAATGTAAGAATAAAACTTAATTTTTGAAAAGTTAATCTCACAAGACAGTTATATGTGTCATTACAAATGATGGAAAGGAAGGAGTTCTAGATTTAGCCACGGGTAAGGGAAGAACACTAGTTATGGGAAAATGGAAATTATAAAGTCATCCATAGGCATGCTGCATTTATGGGGTTAATAGTACATGGAGTGGAATTATCCTATGGTAACAAAAAAAAACTTACAAGAGAAAAGTCAAGACTAAAATATGGATTTATATGTCCTCTGCACACAGATAACAAGATTACTTAGCTGAGTATGTTAGTCAGCTTTGTGTTACTATGACAATATACTTGAGATAATCACATTTAAGGAGTAAAGATTTATTTTTACTCATAGTTCCAGAGGTTCTAGTCCATGGTCAGTTGGCTCTGTTTCTTTTGGGCCTGTAGTAAGTCAGTACATAATGGCAGAAATATGGTTGAGGATTCTGCTTGCCCCATGGTGCCAAGAAGCAAAGTGCGAGAAGGGGGCTTTCTCAAGGCACCCCTCCAATGACCTAACTTCCTCCCACTAGGCTCCACTTCTTAAAGGGGGCCTTTCACCACCTCCCACTAGTGTTACCAGCTGCTGACCAAGTCTTTAACACATGGGCCTTTGGGAGTACTCATCCAAATCATAGCAGTGAGTAGAAGAGAACAAGGGATATTAGGGCTAGCAAAAGAATTAATATAAGAAGTAGAAATGACCAAAGAAATATTAAGGAAAACCCCAAAAGTATAGTGAGTGTCACAGGACCTAAATATAGGATAGTCAACAGCATCAGATATTATTCTGGGAGTAAGAATGAAGATGCTGAAAGGAATATTGGATTTGACAAAAGGTCACTGGAGACTAGGTAACAAAAGGCACTGGTGACCAAGCCGGATTTCAGAGGCTTAGATGGGTAAGCTAGTAACTAAAAGGGATAGGGATCTTACAAAACCTCGTCTTCAAATGGAACTTATTATTGACAATATGGAAGAATTGATAGATATATTTGAGATGCATCAGGAAGAGAGAGTATGTTGCCTACTGTGAAGTCTCCTTATCTCTAGTTTCATTTATATCACTCCATTCTCTGTGCTGAGTATGTCAGTCCCCTGCTTAAAGACCTCTCTGGGTTCCTTGTTGCCAGCAGAAATTCAATACCCTTAATGTAGCAGACAAGATGCTTTGCACGCTGGTTCCAACCTCCCTCTCTCATTTCATCTTCTGCCACTTGGGGCACAGGAGATTTCAAATTCTTTCCAGGTTGGGTCTTTGTACACATTGTTCTTTCTGCCTGGAAATCCTCCCTCTCATCTTTCTCGTGGAAAATTCTAACTCAACACCTGGTCTCACATGTCACCTATTTTTGGACCCTTTTCTGCCTTCCCAAGTCCAGGGCTGGTCTTCCTTTTCGGTGCTCCAACTGTAAGTTGTTCACTCATATCTTGGACTTAGCATCCTGAATTGTAATCCATCTGTTTGTATAGCTGTGTTCTCCATTGGACTCTATGGTCTCTGAATACAGGGACTGACTTTTTAAAGGCTTTAATCTCAATAGCTGACATTAAACAAAGTGTACTGAAAGTATCAGGAATGAATAAGTATTAAGGAAAGGAATATATACTGAGGTATATAAGATGGAAGTAAAGAAGCATATTAGTACAAAAGAGGAACAGTTGCACCTGTGTTCCCCCTTTTTAAAATATCTGTGATCAGCCAGGCATGGTGGCACACACTTGTAATCCCAGTACTTGGGAGACTGAGACAGGAGGATCACAGGTTCGCAGCCAGCCTCAGCAACTTAGTGAGGCCCTCCACAACTTAGTGAGACTCTGTTTCAAAATAAAGAATAAAATAGGGCTGGGGGTAGAGCTTGGAGGTAGAATGCTCTTGGGTTCAATCCTCAGTGCCACAAAAAAATATATCTGTGATCATATATCATGCATGCACTATGTGAAACTATGCATTCTCTAAGTATTCTGTCATAGTCATTTTGTATTATAAAGTGGCTTTGGAGCTCAACAGTCTCAGCTTCAAATGCAACCTCTGACTTTAAAAGCTATATGAATTTGAGCAAGTAAGTTTTTTCTGAACATGAGTTTCTACTGGTCAAATGAGGATAATATCTTACAGTGTGATCGCAATGATAAAATTGACAAAATACAAAATAAATAATGTCGTAACCAGCATTTAGTTATCACCAGTGTTTACAATTTCGACTCCCACCCTCATGGCTCAGATCTCTTAGTAGATTCACTTTAGTCCTGGATTTGGCTTCTTCGAAACTTTAAGCCATTCTCTAAAGAGAAGAGTTTTTTTGTGTGTGTGATACTAGGGATTGAACCCAGAGACATTCTACCTCCAACCTATACCCCCAGCCTTATTTTATTCTTTATTTCGAAACAGGGTCTCACTAAGTTGCTGAGGCTGTCTTTGAACCTGCGATCCTCTTGTCTCAGCCTCCCAAGTACTGAGATTACAAGCATGCGCCACCATGCCTGGCCTTTTGTTTGTCTTTAAAGTTAACTTTTGAAGTTAGGAAATTTAAACTCCAGTCCCTTTTATGCAGCCATGCTTCATCTACCTAAATGATGGTGATTAAAAATACTCATTCCTGGCATCAAGTTAATTAAAATTCTAGAATTAAATATATGGGGTGTATTTAGTAAGTTTACAAATATTTCTGGATTGTTTATGAGGCTCCAAATAACTTCCTAGCACAGGCCCTAGCTTTGAGGCTTGCTGAGCTGGATCTGAGGACACTCTTTCTATCTTATCTTCAGAATTCTATTGCTCTGACTGGTTTAGATCACGCTTTCCTGTTTTTTTTTTGGCAGAAATTTTGTGGTTAATAAAAACATGTACTTACAGCCTTTTTTTTGCATAGATAAAGGAAAGGATTCCACATCAGATATAGATCAAGAAATAGATTTTCAGAAGAAAATGATGGATGTGTCCTCTGGGAGCAGCGGAATGTAGCAGGTTCAATCTCTGACTGATGGAGTTTATGGCATTAAGGAACCCTTCCACACCCACACCCATGCGCAAATGCAAACAGTGGTCACAACTGCTGGTCCAGACACTGCCTATTCCCTTAGTCTCATTTCCAAGGTGCATCCGTTGTTTTCCATAACATGAAATAAATCCCTCTCTTTTGCCCAGTGGTGAAAAGCTTATATAAATACTAAAACTTTCAGCTATTCCCCCGAGTCTTCTGTTGGCTAGCCTACAGCCAGGAGTTGTTTGGATACTGACATGCATTTTCTGTGCAGATCTTTCAGGCCACTTGGGTGAATCCAGTGGTGATAAATTCACTTGTCTTGATAATTTATCAGACTAACCATTATAGCACCCCATTTATAAAAACTTGAATAATTGAGACCCTGATTGAAAAGGCTCCAGGTTCAAGGTATCTCTTTTATTCTTTCAGGATATATCATCCTGATGATATATATCTATATATATTTTAGGAAGTCTTGGTGAGGAGATGCCTTTAACAGTCACTGAAAAGAAAACATGAATGTGAAGAATTGATTGACCTTGCATCATGATGTTCCCATGGAAGAATTTCTCCCCCAATATTCATAAATGAGATATTTTGTACTAAATAGGGATAATTAACATTACTGAGCTGAAATTAAAATGTATAATAAAAAATATTTATCTATCATAACTGGAAAGAAAAGGGAAGACATTATATTAGAAGACAAGAGTCAATGCTTCATGTGTAGAAGGCACTCATTATATAAATATATGAATACGCTTAATTAGATTCCTAGTGAAATATAATACTATCTTAATTTAAAACTTTTATTATATCATTGCATAAAATTTATATGATTGTTATATTATTGTTCATATTAGTAGCCTGTCTTTTAGAGAATACATTAATTTCATTTTTCTCTTTAGCTCTTTCTTTTTTATTTATCTTTTATTTATCTATCAGTGATGGTAATCAGAGAGGTGCCCTCCAAGTATCAACACTGGTTTTGCACATTTTTTTTTGGAAAATGGTGAAAGAAATAACAGTAGTTTGATATTTTAAAAATGAACAATCCTGAAATTCTTTGTGTATTAAATTATGATCATGTTGTCTCTAGGAATCTAAGATTTTGCCTGTGTTTATCGTCTTAACAGAGAAGAGATGAAAAACAGTACATCTCATTAATGAATTAGCTTCCCTTTTTTAAAGAAGTAATGGATAAAATAAAAGGAATTAAATATGCTTTCCTGTCTGTGAAGTCTAATTTTAAGTTATAGAAGAAACAAAACAGAGATAAAGGGCATTGGATAAATTTGAGATTTGTTGGCTAACCTTAAATACCAGTCTTTGCATATTTATATTCATAAATTATAATGCAAATAAACAAATAGCTAAAGTGGTTTTTGGGCCAATAATTGTGGCTTTTAATTCTTATGTATTTTACACATAGTTTTCTTTTATTTATTTATTTTTGGTGGTACTAGGGATTGAACCCAGAGGCATTCTACCTCCATGCTACACCCCCAGCCTGATTTTTTATTTCTTATTTGGAAACAGGGTTTCTGGGAGCCTCACTAAGTTGCAGTCTGGCTTTGAACCTGTGCTCCTCCTCCCTCAGCCTCCCAAGTACTGGGATTACAGGTGTGCACCACCACGCCTGGCAGACATAGCTTTCTTTTATTTATTTATTTATTTATTTATTTATTTATTTTTTTTTTTTTTTGCGGTACCGGGGATTGAACGCAGGGGCGTTCTACCTCCGCGCTACACCCCCAGCCCTATTTTTTTTATACTTTATTTTGAAACCGGGTCTCACGAAGTTGCAGAGGGTCTCACTAAGTAGAGAGAGAGAGAGAGACAGGGGGAGAGAGAGAGACAGAGACAGAGAGAGAGAGCTGAGGCTGGCCGCGAACCCAGATCCTCCGGTCTCCTACTCCCAAAGTACCGGGATTACAAGCGTGCGCCACCACTCCCGACTCATAGCTTTCTTTTAAAACAGCTTATTTGTTGTTGTTGTTGTTTTGAGAAATAATTTAGTTTATAAGTGTCTAATCTAATCTGGTATACTATACCTCCTGAGATCTAAAAACACCATTCTGTACCTTGATCTCATGCTCAAATTATAATGCTATTATTATTATTATTATTATTGTAAATTGCTCAGCACCACATTTAGAACTCAATATCATTTTCCACAAAGTCTTACTTTTCCAAGGGACTGTGTCAAAATATACATAGGGCTAGAAAGAGGAGGAATTGCATTTGTAATGATGGACTTGTAAGCTCTGAGACCTGGGTGGCCACTCTTCCCACTGCAGAGCCATACAAGTCATGTCGTATAGGTACCTTTCTCTCAAAACTCAGAGTAAAGAAAGCCTAAGAAATATGTTTTTGTCACTAATAGTAATGTGAAAGAGGTTGATATGAGAAAAGAGGTTGTGTTACATTCTTTAGTTTGTAAAACATGCATTCTTTGTTGTCTGTTTCTAGGTTTGAAGAAGAAATGACCACCACGTGGTTGTGTCTCTTTGAAGGCAGTGGTGTCCCATATGGCCCAATCAACAACATGAAGGCTGTATTTGCAGAACCCCAGGTTTGTTTCTTGAAGGTTTGGGTTGCTTCCCTTTCCTATCCAGATTGATTTATATAAAGGTGCATTAACCGTTGATCTTAAGCTTAAGTCACTGTTGTGTTAAAATTATTTGTGGGTTTGAGATAAAAAGAATCAGAATTTAAACTGTCTTTTTACAAACATACTTCCGTGTCTGTCAGCTCTAACATATTTCCTCATCAGCCACTATATAAAATTTCCAAGGTCAGGGAATTTATTTTTCCTGAAAAACATGAATATAGACATATAGACAACTGAGAGATTGTGGTCAGGCTCTCAGAGATCATTCTTTGTAGAAAGAAATGTGAGAAATTTCACAGTTACGGTCCACCTTTGATAGTATGGTTGTCTTAAAAATGTATGGAGCAAGTCATATTTAGTTCTGCAAATTAGAGGCTTTCTTGTGCTTTGCTTAATGTGTGTTATTTGTGAGGCTCACCTTATACTTGAATGAAGATTTGTGCTATACATTGCTTAACAGGTTTCTTCTTGGGGCCTAGCAAGAAGGGTCACCTGAAAAAATATTTCTTCTATAACATTGTTCAAATTATTATTTTAAGATTATGCCAAAATAATGTTTAGATATTATTACTTTAATCAATATAAATACAAGCAATTTACCATGTCTCGGTTTCACGTATTAATCCCAAAATATAGAGGAAGTCCATTTTTCTGTGACGTTTTCACTATGATTATTCACATGTCTTATCAATTTCCAGCATTTCAGAATTATAGGATTTTGGGGTGTATTCTTTATATTTATATAGTGGCAGGTTTTTATTTGAAATGAATTATCAAAAATGTAATAAACATTTTTGAGGGAAGAGAACTTTGTTAGAAAACTGATATCTTTAACTTCGGTACCTTTATCTTACATGAATATCTGTTTAAAAGGAAATTAGTGTGTATTTAGTTCAGAAGTTATAATTTTTACTGGAGAAAAAAAGGTGAATGAATTAATGTATTTTGCTCTGTGCTATCTTTTTTCTGCTAAGACTGCAAGTTTTGTTCATAATAAAACAATGGCCACTATGGATTTGAGATGAGGGGGCCTACTTGGTTTGTACTCTGTAAGTTCATCTGAAAGGGACCCGAAGCGTCCGTAGATTGATGCCTGGTGATTCCTTGTGATGATGTGGTAGTGTGCACACCCTGAATGTAGCTAGAGGGCTGCTTTGCTCACTTCATAACTTTGAGAATGAGCCATCACTTTAAGCTGTAATATACTGGAGGTGTGCAGGACTTATGTGTTTTTCTATGTGATCAAGTGGCTCCTGTATCCCTGAATAGGGCTAACAAGCTCTGCTTTTAGGGCTAGTTGAATTGCTCTTTGTGATCTCAGGGGACTGAGAGTAACAAGATGGTAAAGACCGTAGAGTTAAAATTGTTGAACAGTTTTATACACTTTTTAGACTTCAATTTCCTGAACAGTAAAATGGTGAAATAGGATCTTACCTCTAGGTTGCTGGAAGTGTTAAATGAGATGTTTATCAAGGGAACAGTATAGAGATTGCCAGATAGTAAATGCTCAGTACATGGTGGTGGCTCTCATTATGATGGTGCCCTTTATGGTTATATTCTGGCTACAAACATCTTTTACTTGCCTTTGTTAGTGGATAGAGGCACATCCAGTGTCACCATGAGGATGGGGATTATTAACTTAAAATCATACTCTCTACTATCCTTGTATGAAAACATATCTGCACACTCTATGCCAAGAAGGTCTCAGCTCTTCATCTTTTCTGATTACTGACAGCCCTTTTATTTTTCATTTCCTTAAACGTTTTTTGTAAGTATGATTTCCGTTTGAGGTGTCCTCCCTTGCTTTCCCTCTGATGAGCTGCAGAGTTTCTTGGCCTTGGGTACAAGGACCGGCCACTTGTGTTCAGATGTGGGAATGCACCGCTGGCGTGGTGGCCCAGCTCTCCATGTGCACTGTGCCAGCACAGCTGCTCGCTCGACTGGAAATTACTTTGGGTGAAGTACAAGGCCTGGAACATGGCGCAGGAAGGAAGGCTTTGATGAAGTGAAAAGGGGTATGTGTAACCAGGGAACAAAAACGATTGGAAACCTCAAGGAATAGAAGAGAATTCTGTGTGCCTACTTATCAAGCCATTTATATTTCATCTGTGACTTGAAAATCTTGGTAAATAACAAGAAGTTACTTGATGATAGAAACTATTTCTAACTTAACAGTTTCATCATAGCTTCATGTTTCAGGAAAACTTTATTTTTTGTTTTGTTTTTATGGTACTGGTAATTGAACTCATCAGGCATTCTATCTCTGAGCTACATTGCCAGCTCTATTTTATTTTGAAAAGGGGTCTTGCTAAGTTGCTGAGACTGGTCTTGAACCTATGATCATCTTGTCTCAGCCTCCCACTGAAATTACAGGCATGTGCCACCATGCCTGGCTAAGAAAACTGTATTTTTTGACTTAACTAAAATAACAGATGACATATTTTTTCTTGGGTAGATGGAAGATTGTCTACCTTTCATCCTCTCATTAAGTGCTACAGTCCTTTACACAGCTAAAATGACCCTACAGGCATCCACTATTAAGTCAATCAAAAATACTTTAGGGAAGCCGTGCGTGGTGGCGCATGCTTGTAATCCCAGTACTTGGGAGGCTGAGACTGGAGGATCCAGGTTTGCGGCCAGCCTCAGCTACTTAGTGAGGGCCTCCACAACTTAGTGAGTCCCTGTTTCAAAATAAAGAATAAAAACAGGGCTGGGGGTGTAGCCCGGAGGTAGAATGCCCCGGGTTCAATCCCCAGTACCACACACAAAAAAATAAATAAATAAATAAAACAATTAAAAATAAGATGGGAGCTTTTGTCTGCATTTACTGATAGTTCTGAGAAGTTTTGACTCAAAACACTTGAAGTGGTAGTTTTATTGCTTTTCTCCCTCAATGACAAATTATCTGTGGAAAGCTCTGTGCATTATAGAATATAATATAGATTATCTGCATATGTATTTTAATAGCCAGTCATTTTTCCAAGCACTTTCTTAAAATATCATCTTTTAATCAGGCCAAGATTGTGCACTACATTAAAGGAATTCTTAAAAAGTTTCAAAACTTACTAGATGACCTCAGTATGGTCCTATTTAACATACCCTTGGGAACATGTGCATTGTGGTTTGAGGGTTTCCAACCCAAACAAACTTAAAAGAAAATGCATCTTTTAACAGAAACTATTCAAATTCCTGCAAGATAGGTATAGATGTCACCAGTGAGCAGGCTTAAAAGCATCATTTTCTATACCAAGTATCAAAAGTGAATGTCCCATCCTGCTTTCAAGATTTCGCTGAAGACTATATTAGGTTATTTTAGCATATCATCATCTTTGATTGAGCTGCTCAGTTAAAATTACAAATAGAGCCTCTGATTAGCATTTTTCTTTGTCCTTGATGCCATGACCTGAGGGTGGAGAAGAAGGGCAAAGGGTATCACAAAACTGGTGGTAGGTAACAGTCTTCCCATTCGTACCACACAAGTAGAACATATCAGGTGTAAGACATCACCCTAAAGCATCACTTCTGAGAACTGTTGGGAGGGAAATATCAGAATTATTGAAATATCACAGCTGGCCCCGATTTCAACTTGTGCCAAACACCTGCAGGCTCTAAAAGGACACCAAAACAAGACCCCGCCCTGTGGCAGCAAGCCATCCCTAACAATCCTTCCTTAACTTTGCATCACCATCAAAACTAATTTAACGTTTTCTACAGAAACTTTATTCTTCCTGTCCCTGGAGGCCATTACAACTCCTTTTCACAAATATTTCCTATGGAATAAATATGTCATAGAAATAGAGTGAAGTATCCGAAACATTTGATGGCTGAAAATTTATCTGTTATTTTTATCTCATTATTTGTGGGAGTCTGTGAAGTTGGAGATTTTATTAATCTCTAGGCTAGCTCATATTCTCTAAGAGATTTTGTTTTAGCACATTTTGGCAAAATATCTGAGCATCTGGGAATAAAGGCCTTCACATTCATATAGCAGTGTTAAAAGCACCCCAAAACACAGCACTGTTTTTCAAGCCCTGTTTACTATTCTCTCTCTTCCTTCTTCCCTCTATCTCATCTTGTTCATTTTAAAGATCACCTTTTGAATGACAGTTAATATTTGTTGAAATTCAGTTGATTGCATAGCCCTCAGAGGGCTATACAGTTGAGTGAGATTATGACCTTGCCTTTAATACTGCTAGGAAATATATACCTACAGTGGTGCCTATAACTGGAATGCTGCTGGTGAAGATCAGAGGTAAAATAGTTTGTCTAGAAATAATTCCTAGCAGACAAGAGAGATATAAAAATAAATTTTATATATCTCTAAATATATATGACACATTTTAGATGATACACAAATTCAGATATTTTGTGTGTGTGTGTGGTTGGTCATGATATTTGCATATAATATTTCCAATTTTTAAAGAAATGATTCATTTCAGACTTGCATAATTAAAATAAAATTGAGTTTATATTAAATATAAATCATAAGGCAATGATATTCAATTTTATTTTGTTAACAAGAGTACTAATGTGAAAAACTGTGTTATTACTTAAGAGAAAATGCATTGAAATGTTGAAGGAAAAGTAAGGACTTAGAATAACATTACTGGCATCATAGGTTTATTTTTTAATCTATATATCTAAGAAATTTGGATGCATTTTGAATAGACACTAATTTATTTGAACTATCATACTTATTTATATTTAGATATTGAACTGGATTGCCTCAGACATTACTTGCTTGATTTTTACAAGAAAAGGTGAAGGGCATGGTTCAGGGCAAAGGGAGACCATAACCACTTATTAACTCATTTAGTCATTCACTTCTCATTCAGTACACAGTGTGGATGGCCTGCTATCCATAAAGTCATAGAAGAATTACATACAAATGCTCTTGAATATTTTTAATATCAAGAAAAAATAGGCATAAAGCACTGAGATGTTCCTATTTAGTGATTTAATGTAAGTTTAACATCTAACAAAGAGCTGCACAATGTCTAAATCTTGAAACTTACCAAAGAACTCTTTATCATTTTAAATGCTTCTTGTAATTAGTTTATCATATTGTTTTAATCAGCATTCTCACAGCTATAGTCCAAAGACCTGACCACATAACTTCGAGGGAGGAAGATTTATTTGCTCTTGGTTTGGAGATTTTGAGTTCAGTTCATGTGAGGCCAGGGACTGCAGATCACAGGGCATGGTGGCACAAGGCTTTGCTCCAAACATCATGTAGACAGGAAGCAAGTGAGCAAGCAAGGCGAGGAGGAATCATATATAATCCCCAGGGCTGCAGCCCCAGAGTCCCACCTTCTCCAGCCACACCCTCCAGGCCCATGCCACCACCCAGATAAATCTGCTGTAAAGGATTTACCCATTGCTGAGATTACAACCGAGCCCGCTTCCAATATTGCTACCTTGTGAGAAGTAGGGGGGCATTCTATTTCCAAACCGTTATACATACTATTATTAAATTCCATCTCAGTGATTAGGAAGGACATAATAGAGGGTTTCAGCTTATAATATTTAGTGAATTTGAAATTATTTGTGACCTAAGGATATCAACTTTTTTGGTGTCTTATAAAATTACTCTGTCTCTCTTCTGTCCCTTTCTTTCTTGTATATATATGCACAAGCATGCAGTTCATTCATTAACATTCAAATGTATAAATTATATTTTCTGAACATTTACAAAATATTTCAGTGTGGACATACATAGCATAAACATTTTACAAAACCTTGAATTTTTAAGCCAAAGTCATAATCTAATTTTTAATGGATAAAAAAGGAAAATCGAGAAAGACTTAATTAATTTTATTTGGGGACATTTTGGGACCCAGAATGAATTGTAATCAGCACCAGCTAATTTTAGAAAATGGTTTAGTACAATGCTGTCCAATAGAAAAGTAATGCAAGCCACCTATGAAATTTTAAATTATCTAATAGCCAAATTAAAAAAGAAATAGAAAATTTTAATGTTTTTCTTAACCTGTCTTCAGAATATATTTTAAATGTACATGTAATTACTACTAAAGAGAGTATTAATAAGGCATTTTAAATTTTTGTACAGTCTTTGAAATCTGTTGAGCGTTTTACCCTTACATATCTCAATTGCATATCTCAATTCGGATGACCCGTATTTCAAGGGCTCAGAGGGAGGCCACGTGTGGGAATTGCCTACAGTGTTGGCAATGTTGATCTAACCAATAATAAAAATATCTGGGAGTTTGTTCTTCACTTTTCTCTCCAGATATACACATTTTTAAATTGTCCTATTTTTCATTAGTATCCCCCAAATATTTTAAACATTAATTTTAGGCATAAGAATTTCATCATTTAAGCCAGGCATGGTGGTACATGCCTTTAATCCCAGAACTTGGGAGGTTGATACAGGAGGATTGCATGTTCAAGGCCAGCCTCAGCAACATAGCAAGACCCTGTTTCAAAATAAAAAAAAATAAAATAGGGCTGGGGATGTAGCTCAGAGGTAGAATTTACAATACCCCTTGGCTCAACACCCAGTACTTAAGAAAAAGAATTTCATCGTTTAAAAGTTCTATTTAATACCAATGTAGTCTACTACCCATTTCTCTCTTGCTGTCATTTAAGTTAGTATTGATTTTTATATAGACTTCAACTTTTTATAATTTAGAAGGAAAATCCTGTACTTAAACAAATGATTTCTATAATAACAACATGGAAATATAAATTATCAACTATCTTTTCCAGTACAAATATTGTCATATTTTAAGGCTTTAGAACTTACTGTTCTTGAGGACACTGAGAAGAAAAATGCAAGGCCTACATCCAGAAAACTATAAAACTATATTGGAAGTTTTAAAAGGTTTGAAAAATATGGAGACATAGTCGCTCATGGCTGAGGAGACTGAACATTGTTAAGACATCAGCTATTCCCAGATTATTCATAGCTCTATTATAATTGGAATCAAAGTCCTAGTAGGATGGTTTACGGAACTTTCTTAGACAATGTTTTTTCAAGGCTATCTGGAAAAATATGTGGACAAGAATAGAAAATATTATGTATGCCTAAAAACAAGTATAATGAGAGTGAAGCATGCACTATCACATCTGATAAAATATATTTCAAAACCACAATAATTGAAAGAGTGTAGAATTAGTAGAGAACAGAGAGATAAATTAATGGAACATAAAGGGAAACTCAAAAACATTGCATAGATTTGGTATGTGATAAAAATATCATGACAAGAAGAGAAAGGGAGATTTTTTATCTATTCAAAGGAAATTAACAATTATTTTTCTCTTAAAATTACATTCACACCTTCTACCCAAATAAGTTATAGTTGCTTTAGAATTTATTGTAGAAAATGAAACTATTTTCAACTGATAGGTAAGATTAGTGAAAAGCAGCTAGATTTAAAGAAAAGGAAAGGCATAAAAGCAATAACATGTCACAAAGAAAATAATTCAATAAATTTGATTAGTTTTTTTCACTTTTTGAAAACCTGTATGGTTATAGTACAACTTATTATGCTAAAAATGAAAAATCAAGTTATAGAGAAAAATAAAGTTATTGTGACAAATATGACTAACAGCTGTTATTATTTAAATACTTTAAAAACTCTTAGATACGATAGGAAATAAATCTCAAAAAATGGACAAAAGATATAAAAAGACATGTTCAGAAAACCCAGGAAATAAAAAAAAACAATAAACACACAAAACAAGTCTCAAATTTCCTAATAGTAAATAGAAATTCAAACTTAAATGCCAATTTTTTCATCTTTCAAAACACTGAAAAATATGTGTGTATACTTCACACACATATGTATGTTTACACAATACAAACATATATACCCATATGCTCAAAGCTAGAAATGTAGAGGACAAAGTATAAGAGCATTATTATACTTTGCTGGTTAAAAACTTTATGGAAAACAGTTTGACCGTGCACCCCAAGTACTTTGTTCATACTCTGTGATCCAGTAATATTATTTTTGGACTGCTATGGAACTATTCCTAAGTGAACCAAACAAGTTTTATGTAAAATTATACCTTCCAAATATATTAGCCAAACTTGAAAGTGAGGTAAATGTCTATCAAAATATAACTTAGCTGGGCGTGGGGGCACACACCTGTATTCCCAGTACTTGGGAGGCCGAGACAGGAGGATTGCAGGTTTGCAGCCAGCCTCAGCAACTTAGCGAGACCCCATTTCAGAAGAAAAAATAAAATAGGTCTGGGGGTTTTGCTCAGAGGTAGAATAAGCCTGGGTTCAATCCCCAGTACCCCCACACACAATATATAGGTTAATTGATATGAAATATATCAATATAATGGAACAACATGCTGCCTTTAAGTTATGTTTTTGAAGAATGTCATGGAAAAGTACTTATAAGAATGAAAAAAAAATGGAATACAAAATCATGTATATTGTATTAACTCAATTTTTAAAAAACATATTCTTTATAATAATCATATTACTTTTTAATCAGGAAAAAACAGATAAAATATTCCCATAGCTTAAATAATTTCTTAACTAGAAATTTAAAATGAATTCTGGTTATTTCTGCATAGTTAATGCCAATCTGGAATGATATATAATGATGCCAATGTGGAATGATAAAGTTTTGCAAATTTATTTAAATGAAAATGCTTTATATTACTTGGTTATCCGTATTCATTTAAAAATCCATTATAGCTGCATTTTTGGTAGTATTGAACATGAACAATAATTGACAGAGACTGAGCACCAATGATATTTTAATAAGTTTTATAAAATGATCAACCATGAAGGGGAGGAACTTCCATACCACTTTCCATATAGATGTGCCAATTTCCATTCTCACCAGCAATGTATAAGAGTTCCTTTTCCTCTACATCATAATATTTATCTTTTGACTTTTTATATTAGCCACCCTAATAGGTGTGAGGTATTGGTTGTGGTATTGATTTGCATTTCTCTGATGATTAGTGGTGCCGAGTACCTGTTCACATACCTTTTGGCCATTTGTATACCTTCACTGGAAAAACAGTCAAGGTCATTTTCTCACTTTTAAATCAGGTCATTTTTGTTTATGCTATTTAATTGTATGAGTTCCTTACAATGTGGCCCAGCAATGCCACTCTGGGTACATATCTAAAAGAAATAAAGTCACTATCTCAAAGAGATATCTCCCCTCCTCTGTTCACTGCAGGGTTATTTACAAAAGCTAAGATATGGAAAAAATCTAAGTGTTGATGTATAAATGGTGATAGAATGTTATTCAAAATAAAAGAATAAGGAAATCATGTTATTTACAATAGCATGGATACAGTGCTAAATAAAATTGGTCAGACACAGAAAAACAAAAACCTATGACTTCATTTACAAATGCAATAAAAAAATTGAACTCATAGAAACAGTAAAATACTGGCTATTAGGGGTTGGAAGGTGGAGAAAATGGGGAGATGTTGGTTAAACACTACACACTTTCCATTATAAGATGAATAAGTTCTGGAAATTTAATGTACAGCATGGTGACTGTAGTTAATAAAAATGTACTGTCTATTTAAAATTTTCTGGGAGAGTAGATCTTAAGTGTTCTCATCTCACAAAAGTAATAATGTAAGGGGTGGATATGTTACTTAGTTTTACTGTGGTAATCAATTCTCTCTCTCTCTGTCTCTCTCTTTGTCTGTCTCTGCCTGTCTCTCTCTGTCTCTGTCTTTGTATCTCTCTCTCTCTCTCTCTCTATATATATATATATATATATATATATATATATAGTCTCTGTCTTTGTATCTCTCTCTCTCTCTCTCTCTCTATATATATATATATATATATGATTTCTCTCTATATATATTATTTGTGCACACATATATATATACATATAGTTTCTGCACTTTGAAATAGATACACTTTTATTTGCCAATTATATCTCAATAAAACTGGAAAAGTATATTACAGTATTTTCAAACGTAAAACAAAAATGGGAATAGAAACAAATTGGAATCTTCATGGCCTAAAGGGTCTTTGAAAAGGCCTCCTATATTATGTGAGAATTCAGAAGTTAGAAATGGACTCTGAGCTGGCATAGGTCAATGAATGAACGTCCCTTCCCTTCCCTTCCCTTTCTGCTCTTTCCCTGCCCTTCCCTTCCTTAGTCTGCTTTCCCTTCCCTCCCTTCCCCTCTCCTCCCTTATTCCCCTTTCCTTCTTGGTCCCCCTTGCTTTCTCTATTAAAGAACTTTAGTATTTATTGTAATGTAAGTCTTTCTGCCATTAATTCTGTTAAGTTTTATTTATCTGAGATTGTATTTAGTTTGTCTTCTTTTTTAAAAGATAGTTTTGATGGTTATGAGTCTGGTCTGGCAGTTTCTTCAGCATTTTGTGTGTGTGTGTGTGTGTGTGTGTGTGTGTGTGTGTGTATGTGTGTGTGGTACTAGGGATGGAACCCAGGAGCATTCTACCTCCAAGCTACACCCCCCAGCCCTATTTTATTGTTTTACTTTGAAACAGGGCCTCACTAAGTGGCTGAGGCTGGCTGCAAACCTATGATTCTCCTGTCTTAGTCTCCCAAGCACTGGGATTACAAGTTTGTGTCACCACGCCCAGCTTAGCACTTTGAATATGTTGTTTCACTGACTTCTGACTTCCACTGTGTGTGATGAGAAGTTATATGTTAATCTCATTTGATTTCCTTGTATGTGCTGTATCATTTTTCTTTTGGTCCTTTCAAGATTTCCTTTTGTCTTTAAACATGTTAAGTATAATATGTGGGTGTGTATGGTTATCCTCCCATTTATTCTACTTTGAGTTCATTGAACTTCTTCGATGTGTAAATTAATGGTTTACATTAAATTTGGACAGTTTTCAGTCCTTGTTTCTTTGATATTTTTATCCTCTTTTCTTATTCCTTTTAATTTAATTTTTTTTAATTTTTTTACTTTTTTGCAGTACTGGGGATTGAACCCTGGGGCATTCTACCTCCAAGCTACACCCCCAGCCCTATTTTTTATTCTTTATTTTGAAACAGGGTCTCGCTAAGTTGCTGAGGGCCTCACTAAGTAGCTGAGGCTATCCTTGAATCTGCGATCCTCCCGTCTCAGCTTTCCAAGTATTGGAATTACAAGCGTGCACCACCGTGCCTGGCTCTTATCCCTTTTTAACACTCAAATTATGTGCATGTTTTTACATTTCATCATGTCCCCCATTTCTCTGAGGCTTCATTCATTTTTCTTTATTTTTATGTTCAATAGATTGCATAATTTCTATTGAGCTCTCTGTAGGTTTATTGACTGTTTCTTCTGCTAGTTCAAATCAGTGACTGAGTTCCTCTAGTGAATTTTTCATTTCAGTTATTGTACTCTTTGATTCCAGAATTTCCATTTGGTTCCTTTTAATAGTTTGAATCATCTCTACCTCTTTATTGATATTATCTCTTTGATGAGACAATGTCTTCATACCTTCCTTTAATTCTTTAGGCATGGTTTCCTTTTGTTCTTTGAACATATTTATAATAACTACTTTGAAGTTCTTTTTTTATTGTGTCCACCATCTGTGCCTCTTCAAAAGCAGTTTCTGTTGCCAACTTATTTCTTTCTATATATTTGCCATACTTTACTATTTCTCTGCATGTCTCATAATCTTTTGATAACTGACATTTTAGATCCTCCCTCATCACAGAGGTTGTTTTGTTTGTTGCTCGCTAGGTGAAACAACAGTAGCTTGAATGATCCCATTCTGTGAGACACATATTTCTTGCAGTGCATATCTTCTTATGTCTCAACTCTGATTGTTTTCAAGTTTTTTACCGTTTTACCTTGGGGTCACTTTTTGTTTGACATAAGTCACTTACTAGTCAAAGGTTGATTTAGTCAATTAGATTTTTCAGTTTTACAATTGGATATGTGCATGTGTGCACACACATGCATGTGTGTGTCTTGGAGTCTGCTATTACAGCTAAATGTTATATTTTTATTTGTTCTACATTCAAACAGGGACTGATACTCTTAGGGATTCCCTTTGTGATGCTTCTCAGAGGACATCACCTTGAGTATGTACATAGCTCCCAGACTTCCAGGAATGCATGTGCTTTTGTCTAGCTTCCAGGCATCATGCCTTGGTTAGAGTTTGTTTAAGCCCCTTCTGCCAGTGAGGCTTCTGCCTTGTTGATGGGTCAAGGTACAACTTGATGAATGCTTTCATGTCTGCCCCATATCTTGCTCTGATCACTCCTCTGGGTATAGCCTAACACATATGTACATCCTTCCTGACATGTAGAGTTGACTGTGATCCCTGGAGTGCTCTTCTTGACTGTCTCTTTCCCTGGTTCTAACTATTAAATAGGCTTGTTTGCTGCTTTGCTAATATCATGACGCTATCAGCTTTCTCTTAATTGCTCTCCATAAAGATCTTTATTATTTTCAACAATGCTCTTAGATGTGGGGTTTGCCATTCTTTCCACCAAATAAGGTTAGACAACCACAGACAAATCCGAGTTCTTCATCCTTATAGCAATCTTTTTTCTAGGGTAGAACACTGTAATAGACATAGGAGAGGAAACCCACTTTTCCTAAGTAACACTTCTATTTTAAGAGGGAGCACTAGAATTGTTGATGGCAAGCCCTTCTGGTTGTTCCTTCTGGAGTATATCCTTTTACCTATAAGCAAACTGTAGTGGGTACAACAAAGGCCCACTTTTCTTAGCCTGCTGTATCTGGTGTCTGCCCTATATATTGGGATAGAATGGGGGGAAGAAGACTGTGTCCGCTTGGCTATGTCTGCCTGAACAATAGTTTTTGTAGCATATGCTACAGGGAGTGACGAACATAGCAGCCTGCCCCTAGTGAGGTAAAGCCATAGTCCCAGAATGGAAGGGTGTACTGTGTGGAAAGAAAAAACTCCCATTATTTTCTTGCTCACAGTTGCCTAGAGCAGAGTGCCCAGGTTAAAGCTTTTGTAATATGGAGCTGTCAAGCTTGACGATGATGGTGGGGGTTAATGGAATGAACCATGGCTCAAATTTTATAATCTCACTCTCCTTACTAAGATTGAGTAGATTTTCTTGAATGAATGTTTCTTCATTTGCTGTATAGCCTTCCGATACTTTTCAGATATTTTAAATGGTTGCTTAAAGTGGTTTTCACAAGGTAAACTGTTGTTTTGCTAGGAAGAGGGTCCACTAAATTCCTTACTCTACCATCACAGAACCTCTATTCTGTGTGATAATCTGAAGTTATCTTTACCCTATCAGAACATGTAGTAAATGTCTTTTATTTTGTGCTTGTTGCTCATCCTTATTTCAGTTATACTTACACCCTTAAGAATTTTTGACCATGCTCTACTGGGCTGCTTAGTGTACTTGTCCTTAACCTGTTGGGTTTGGTCTCCTATCTTATTACTTTTTGAACACTGCTTCTGAAAGACAAATCTAAACTTTTTATGGTAGTGTTTCTCGTGTGATCTGTCAAAGATTACCAAACCGAAATCATCCAGAGGCCTTGTTAAGCTCATGTTTCTGGACCTATCAAGGTAGAGTGATTTCTAAGGTCTTAGGATAGGGTTCAGGAATTGGCATATATAGAGTTTTGGGAATTAGTCTGGTACAGTCCACATACCTGGAGTTCCTAAGCAGCTTTAAGAAGTCATATTCCCAAGTTCCTTCTCATGATCTTCTTGGCAATTTCTAGTTATGTAAGATGGCTCATTTTGGTTCTTTGGCCAGAAAGCTATGAGTTTAGTTACCCTAATCTGTACATCTTCGCAACTTCCAGGTTGTAGAAGGACAGACAGAAAAAGAGCAATGAGATTTGGCTGCACACTTTCTAAGTTGCAAGTGCCCTCAAACTTAGAGGAAGGTCCTCTTCCTCAGGCTTTGGCTTGTCTGAAGTCCAGGGAGTAGGAGAATGGACAAGAGAAAAAGGCGGGGGAGAGAGGTGGAGAAAGGGAGATTTCTATATTCTCTCTGAACATTATGCATTCCCTTTCTCTTACTTGAACCAAAACTAAAAAAATTCTCCTGAAGCTTTCTCTGTCTATATCTGAGGGATCACTTTATTTGCTTTATGTTGAATTTAAAACAAGGATACAGTAGTAAAATAAATTAATAGTCATAGAAAATTAGCCTTTCCACTTGTTTGGTGGTAATTCTGTTCTTTCCCAGTCTGTTTTCTGCTATATACTTTTGAATCCACAAATTCAAAAGTATATAGCAGAATGCTGCTCCATGCAATCTGTCCAGAATTTATAGCTGTATTCAGTGAGAGAGACAGTATAGAGTATCCTTACTGCTCCATCATAACTGGAACCTGAAAGCTTCAACTTTAAAGCAAAAAAAAAAAATTTACTACTTTTAAAAAACTTTCTTTTATAAAGGAACATTTTGTTTAAAGAGAATCCTGACACAGTTGTTAAATTGAAGTGCTCAAAAACTTCATTTATTTTTAACTACTTATTTGTGCAAATTAGAATTTTCATGAAATGTTATCAAAAGAAAATTTAGAAACAAATTGGATGAAAGCCTTAATAACTAGAGCTATTATATAAAACACCACTTTTATATTGGTTGTAAGGCAAGCAAAGCTTATGGTTTTGAACAGTAATATTAATATTTATACTAATACAGAATTTTTTAAATGCTTTATATATTTGGATTCTATTTACTTTTGTATTAAGATAAAATATTTCTTGCTGAAAAGGAAGAAGGAAAGAAAATCTTCTGACTTAAAGGAATGAATGGTTAGCTGGTCCTTAAACTAATGTCCTTAAATAATATTTTTCCATTTCAGACATTTGATAGTTACCTAGCACTTATTCGGGCTCCTTCCTTCCTTCCTTCCTTCCTTCCTTCCTTCCTTCCTCCCTCCCTCCCTCCCTCCCTCCCTCCCTCCTTCCCTCCTTCCCTGGGATTGAATCCAGGGGCATTCTACCTCTGAGCTATACCCTAAACCTATTTTATTTTTTATTTTGAAATAGGGTCTCACTAAATTTCTGAGGGTCTCGCTAAGTTGCTGAGACTGGCCTCTACCTACAATCCTCCTGTCTCAGCCTCCCAAGTACTGGGATTACAGGAGCACACCATCACATTGGGTCCTACACTGCATTTTGATCCAGAGCAAAGAATGTTAGTGGGATACTTGTGAAAATTCAAATATGGTCCTTAGATTATTAATAGTATATTATAAATTTTAATTTTTTTATTTTGATAATATTATGTTAGATAAGATGTTAATAGTAGAAGCTGGGGTGGAGGTATATGAACACTGTATTTTGCAACTGTAAGTAAAAGTAATTACAAAATAAATCAATATAACACAAAACAAATTTCATTTCAAATATTTCACATTACATAAATGCAATGAAAATGAGCTTTGAATATTTTTAAAGTGTAAAGTAGCAAAGGGGAGCTTGTAAATATGCCATAGTATTTATTGATTACAATAGCCTCTTTTTGCTATTCCAGAAACATGCCACACTGAGTATTATGAATTCTGAACTATTAATATTTCTGCATCCTAGTTGAGATTATAGTTCTGATGCCTTAGGACCACTAAGACTGCCACACACTTGATCAAATGTTCAAATATTCTCCACGCAATTGTAGTTGATCCCTTGTCAAGAATTTAAATGAAATATAATTTAAATTCATTTTTCTTTACAAAACAGATTTTTGCTAATTTACAAAATGTAATTTTGTAATGTTACCAGAATGCAGTTACTCCTGGAAGTACATCTCTACAGATTCTTGGTTTTACAAAATAGATATGTCTCACTTAACTTTTTTGAAAAGTGGTACATGATGAAAATTGGTTTCAGATGTTATCCAGTTTCTGGTGGTCTTCTATATTATCAGACAGTAGTTCTCAAACAGGATGTATATTAGAGTCACCTGGGGAACTTTTTCTAAAAATATAGATCCAGAGGTCTAGCAATAGGGATTGTGAAAAGATAGTATGGGATAGTATGGGATTTAGGGGTATCTGTAGTTTTATAAGACACTCCAAGGATCCCACTATGAGACTACAGAATACTTTAGTTAGAGTAAAGCATTGTGGTATAAACATGGTCTTTACAGTTAGAGAGACCTGGATTTTTGTTTGGGCTCATCTACTTACTCTGGGAATGACTGTAGGCATGGCCTAACCTCCATATGCTCTAGATTCCCCTTCTGCAAAATGAGTATTTTAATAAAATATGTTTCATTGTTTTTAAATGTTTCAATGAAGTAGTGCATATAAAGAATTTTAAATTGTGGCCATTTTTAAATTAATTTTTAAGCATGATTAGAAGTTTTCTGGAAAATGGGATAGTGAAGTAGGAGATACTGCAGGCAGAAGCAGAAAAAAAACAGAAAAGAAATAGGAGATGTGAAACTTCCTTGAGAAGATCAGTACCTTAGGTAGTGTGTATGGTTAGAACATACACAGAGTATGAATAAATGTTAAGAGGTAAAAATAAAGAATCCAAGACTCAGTGGAATTAATGGTATTATTCGTGGAATATTTGTATACCATGCTGATCAGTTTTATTTGTATCCAAAATGTAGGACCATGTAGCATGATACCAGCTCCTGGAAGTAGAGCAGATGTGCTCATAGCAGCAGCAATGTGTTCTGGCAATCCTGATTACCATTTGGTCTTTCAACTAGCCAATATCCTTCTGGGTAAGGAAGCCTAGGATGATATAGGATGCAGATATGACTATGAATAACAACATATGTATTATGCTTTGGATCTGGAATCAAAGCTCATGTGTTGAAAGCCTGAATAACTGGGGATGTGGTTTTAATCTCGTTCTCTCTCTCTCTCTCTCTCTCTCTCTCTCTCTCTCTCTGCTTCCTGACTGCCATGAGCTGAGCAGCTTTCCTCCATTGTGCTCTGTTGCCACAATGTTTCTGCCTTGGAGCCTGCTGACCATGGACTGAACTTTTGAAACCATGAGCCAAAGTAAACATTTACTCTTATAAGTTGATCTTGTCATGTATTCTCGTCACAGCAATAAAAATCTGACTGACACAGAAATTGGTACCAGGAGTGGGGTCCTTGCTGTTATAGTACCTCACCATGTAGTTCAGAAGCCTTTGGAACTGGTTTGCAGGAGGAGTTTGGAAAGGTTTGGAGATGTAGGCTGGAGAAGCCTTAGAACATTGCAAGAAGAGATTAATGGGTGATTCTGGTGGGAATTCAAAATGACAGAATGCTGATAGGAATGTGCATAGTAAAGACTGTGCTCATGAGGTTTCAGATGGGAATGAGGACTCTCTTGAGAGTTGGACTAGAGGACATTTGTATTACATTTTGGCAAAGAATGTCTCCATTTTGCATATGTCCTGAGACTTTCTGTGAGGTTTAATTTAAAGATGATGAAATAATTATTCTGTGTGGGAAATTTCAAAGCAGCTTAATATTCGTGTGGTGGCATGGGTTTTATTGACAGATTTTAATCAGGTTTTCTGGATTATCAGGAGAAAAAAGCAAAAGGGAAAGATTTTAAAAACTTGCAGTTTGTCCTGAAAAGTGAATGTAAAATTGGGGCCAAGGAAGGTATGTTTGCTGGAAAGATTGCCATCACTAAAGAAAACCTAACTGCACAGAAATAATAAAAAAGATCCTTTGAGGGCATCTCAGGAATTAGAAAGACCTCATCCATCATATGCTTAGGTTGTAACAGTTGAAGCTTGTTTAAAAGAGGTTGTTTTGAAAAGAGATCTTGGGTGTGTTCTGCTCCCACAGAGCCACCTAAGGAGTTGTTTCCCCAGGATTTGTTTCACTGTGCTCAGCTGCCCAGGCCCTCAGAGGGGCCTGGCTACTGCTGGAGCTGGCAGCAGACCTTAGCATCATCCATGTGGTACTGGTTCTGCAGGAATGCAAGAGGCTGGAGTTAAGGTGTCATAGAGGCTTCCACCAAGATTTCAGAGGAAGGCATGGGAGGCTAGGCCATGTGTGTCAGGGTTGAAATCTTTGCAGGCAGCCCCTGAGAGTATGATGAACAAAGCCTTGAGAGTGAAGCCAAAACTGCAATAGAGACCCCAAGAATTAAGAGACACCAGGAATGTGGAACATCTGCTGAGGAAAACTGCAGGCTATGGACAAGGCCAGCCTAAGTAACAGACCGTGTGGGCTGCAACCTGCAAGGACATAAGGGTAGGGTTGTCCAAGTCTTTTGGAGCTCACAGCTCACCACCATGTGCCCCAGATGCAAGACATGGAGCTACAGGACTTAATATTTGCCCAGCTGGTTTTTTATTGTGCTTTAATCCCATTCCTTCTTTTAATGATCCTATCCCTCCCTTTTGGAATGGGAATGTTTACTCTGTGCCATTGTACATCAAGTGTGGGTAATTTGCTTTTAATTGTTAGAGCAGCTCACAGCCAAGAGTTTGCCTTGGACTTTGACTTTTGAGCAATGCCGGAACTGTTAAGACTATAGGAATTCTTGGAAATGGACTGAATACATTGTGAGATGGGCATGAGCTTTTGCGGATCAGGGCTGGAATGTTACGGTTTGGATCTGTAATGTCCCCCAAAAGTTCATGTGTTGGAAGCCTGGTCCCAGTGCAGCATGGTTTAGAGGGGGGCATAGCTGGAGGAATTGGATCACTAGGAGCATGACCTTGAAGACTATATCTGTCTCTGACCCTTTCCTGTCCCTCTCTCTGCTTCCCAGCTGCCATGAGCTGAGCAGCTTTCTTCTGCCCTGAGCTCATATTTCTGCTTTGGGTTCTGCTGACCAAGGACTGAACCTCTGAAACCATGAGCCAAATAAACCTTTGCTCCTCTGAGTTGTTCTTGTTGGATATTCTGGTCAAAGCAATGAAAAACTAACTACTACAGTATGAAATATGTAGAGTACACCAGTTCCATGGTAGGGGTTTGTGAGAGAAGATAGAAGTCTTCAGGTCCAAGCTATTTTTAGCACACATTAACCAAAAAAAAAAAAAAAAACCATGCATTGTGAGATATCTTGGGAACTTGTCCTATGTAGTTATTCATTAATTCTTTGTTTTATACCCTGCCAGCCAGAACTCTGGGACTAAGTCTTTAATAAACCCAAATTCTGGTGACAATCAAGCTCAGATGGCCACTGGATAATGAGCACTCTGGAGAGTGTTGAGTTCTAGGTTACAGGAAGATATACTTCAGTATAGAGATGTGTGTGGGTATCTTGGGGAACAGTATTTATTGACCTCTAATTAGACTAATACAACCTGCTATAAGTCCTCTTTCTGGCCATCTTGGATTGTAAATTCTGTTTTAAAAAGCTTACTCCAGGATGAGATTCAGTTCCTCATTACAGGGAGCTGTTTTACTTATTCTCAGATTGTCACTAAAACAGGAGGAAGACAGGACCTAACTATGCAGAGATACCCATGTGCAGGACCAGACACAGGCAAGGCAGGAGGCTGTTCAATACTTGGGAGTTCTTTTAGACATGAAACTGAATGACATCACAGCTTTGGAAAAAAGTGGCCTGCATGTCCAAAAAGTTTATTAATTGTAACCAGGGCCTATTTAAGTTAGAGGATCTTGTTGATATAGTGGTGATTGGGTGACCTTTAGGCTCAGAGAGAAATAGTTATGCAAACTTTAGTAGAAGTATAATTAAATAAGCACTATATTTTTTTCAGGGACTCAGAAACTTGTACAAGGGAAATAAATGTGCCCTAAGTGGAGCTTGATGTTTCCTTTAGGAGAGTCTTTATAGTACTGACATGGATCAACAGAGCTCATTTGTTGTCTGAGACCTGAGGCTTCAGAGTTCTTTCATTATCAAATATTTCATGAGTAACAACTGACAAAGCAATATCCTAAGCACTGGGAAGAAAGAATTATAATACTTCATTCACTCTTTCAAAGCAAATGTGAAATTAATTAATAAATGGTAATATCAAATTACTTATTTGCAATGAGAGATGCATTTCCTTCAAAGCCTGCAACACATTATGTTTGTCAGTGCATACCTTTCAGGTTACAAAAGAACTCATGCAGAGAGAAATTAATAATCAGGGCATTGCTGATAAGAATGAGATTGGAACTTTTAAACATAACATGCTTTTGTTTTGTTTTTAAATATGAAAGAATTAGATTCATAGGAGATTGCCAACATGATATGGAGGGGTTCCATGGACTCCTCACTTTATTTCCCTCAGTGGTTACTTCTAAAATAATTATAGAGTAATACCAAAACCAGGACTCTGACATTGGTCCAATGTGGTTATTGAATGAGTAAATTGTATACCCACAATCACAATCAAGATATAGAAACTGTTCCATAACCACAAAATCTCCTTCATGCTACCCCTTTATAGTCACAGCCATAGCACCCCTAATCTATAGCAACCATTAATTTGTCTTCTATCTATATAATTTTCTCATTTCAAGAATGTTATATAAAGGGAATCTTATAGTATGTGACTTTTATTTTTTTTAATTAATTTATTTTATTAGTGCATTGCAGTCATACATCTTGAAGGATTTCAGGGTGGTTGATGTATACATGCACTCATTGGTCAATTAGCCCTCCCCCTACTCTCACCCCCCTGCCTCCCCCCACCCTCCTTCCCATTTTCAGCATAGTAGTTGACTTTGATATCTTTGTGTATGTCCATCCTGTGCACCAGTTTGTTTCCCTCTCCTTCCCTCCCACCACCCCCAGTTAGTTCGCCTTCTTCGCTCATCTGAGGTTTTCTTTCTTTGTCTGGAGTCCCTCCTGTGTGAGGTCGTGACTCATCTTCCTGTGACCTCAGTACTGGGGTACTCCGGGGCGGGGCCGGGGGCTTGCCCGCCCTGTGTCCCCAGCACTTGGGGAGTCTCTGGCGGTGGGGCTGAGAGTTTGCCCGCCCTGCATCCCCAGCAGCGGGGTGAGGGGTTCTCTGGGGGCAGGACCAAGGGCTTGCCTGCCCGCGTCTCCAGCACTGGAGGGGTGGGGTTCTCTGGGTGTGGGGCTGAGGGCTCGACTGCCCTGCAACCTCAGCGCTGGGAGGGGTCTCCAGGGGCAGGGCCAAGGGCTCACCCGCCCCATGTCCCCATCGCTGGGGGTGTGGGGTTCTCTGGGGGCAGGGCCAAGGGCTTGCCCATCCCGGATCCCTGGTGCCAGGGGTCTCTGGGGGTGGGGCTGAGGGCTCACCCACCCTGCATTCCCAGCACCGGGGAGAGAGGGGATCTCTAGGGGTGAGGCCAAGGGTTCACCCGCCCTGCATCCCCAGTGCCAGGGGGGTCTCCAGGGATGGGGCTGAGAGCTCGCCCACCCCACATCTCCAGCGCCAGGGGGTCCCCAGGGTTGGGGCTGAGGGCTCACCTGCCCCGCGTCTCCAGTGTCGGGGGGAGGGGATCTCTGGGGGCGGGGCCAAGGGCTCACCAGCCTCGTGTCCCCAGCAACAGGGGGGGTGGGTTCTCTGGGGGTGGGGCCAAGGACTCGCCCACCCCGCACCCCCTATGCTGGGGGTCTCTGGGGGCCGGGCCAAGGGCTTGCCCACCCCGTATCCCCGGCACCAGGGGGATCTCTGGGGGAGGGACTGAGTACTCTCCTGGCCCGTGTCCCAGTGCCGGGGGGAGGGGTTCTCTGGGGGCAGGACGAAGGGCTTGCCTGCCCTGTGTCCCCAGCGTGGGGGGCATGACTCGTCTGCCTATGTCCTCAGTTCTGGGGCATTCTGGGATGGTGTTGGGCTGCTCATTGGGGGCCATGACTCGCTGGCTCATGTTCTCGGAGTTGGGCTACTCCTGTGTATGGCCACCTCTTCTTTGTCTCTCCTCATCATGCTCATTGCAGCAGCAGAGGCTCATGGTCTACCCCTTGAAACCTCATTGTTGTAGGTGCAGGTCTGGGTTGACTTGGGCTTCATCATGTTCTGGAGTTGATCGGTTTCAATAGTGGTCTATAGTTGCTGTTGGTCTCCAGAAGTCGTGGTGTAGTTGTGGCCCTGCATAGATGGTGCCTTCGCCTCCGCTCTCCACTTACCAGGTGAAATGCGTGGAGATCTGTATAGCCCCCCACTCTGTCTGCTGCCTGGCACTCCACTGCTCTTTGACTCTCTTTGTTTTTTTGAGTTTTGACTGTCCTACTTTTCTTGTTAAGAAACAGTCTTCCTGTCGGCTGAGTTCTGAGTTTCGGAGTGCCAGCAACACGCTGTCTCCCTTTATCTAACTCATCTGTGTTCTCATTGCTGAGCTGCTCCAAGGGGGCATGCCATATTCGTCCATGTCCTCAGTGCTGTGGTGTTCTGTGCCGGTGCTAGGCTTCTCCAGGGGGGCTATGTTTCACCCGCTCTTTTTCTCGGTGTTGGGATGCTCCTGTGCCTGGTTGCCTCATCTATGTCTCTCCACGTCACTTTCTTTGCGGGAACTGAGGATCACCTTCCACCCTTTGCAGTCATCGCCGTTCTAGGTGTGGATCTGGTTCGACTTGGACTTCATCATGGTCCAATATCAAGTGCTTTCGATGATGAGCTATAATTACTGGTTTCACAAGAATCAGCTGTTTCTTTGCTGGAGGATTCCAGAAGCCACGGTGCTGGGGTGGCTCAGCGAAGATGGCGCCTTTGTTTCTGCTCTCTGTTTACCAGGTGAGATGCTTTGAGCTCCCCACCGCCCTCCGCTCTTTCCAGTGACTCGCATTCCGTTGTACTTTAGGTCTCATTGTTTTGTTGAGTTTTGGCTGTTCTGCTTTTCTTGTCAAGAAGCAGTCTTCCCGCCGGCCGAGCTCCGACTCTCAGAGTGCCGGCGACATGCTGCCTCTCACTTTCCCGCCATCTTGGTTCTCCCCTGCAAGGCCTCTTTGGCTCTGACCAGCTCCTGCTCCTGTGCCAGCTCCATGCCCAAGAGGACCTCAGCAGCCTTGCCGCCCTGCGACTCCTCCAGGTCCTTGGCCAACATCTCCTTCATCTGCCAGAGAAGGTGAAATTCCTTCTGGAGCCAGGACACCTCTTCCCGCATGAGCACCAGCTGGCTGCAGTCGCCATCTGCTGGAGCCAGGGGTGCCCCGGTGCATGGCCGATAACCAAGCTCTGCTGCATCTGTGCACAGCTCTCAGGCTGCAGGCCCTGGTGGTTGTGTAGGCCCCGCCCAAATATATTTTTAAAAATGGTTGGCCTCTGGGCGCCAGGGTGTGGGCAGGAGAGGGTGCTGGGGACAGCGAGTTGTCTCCATGCCGGGCTCATCAGCAGCCAGCACATGGAGCTCTGCAGCCGCGGCCACAGCAGTGCCTTCCTCCTTATCTTCTTCATTGGCTCCAAGCCTGGACGCAGCTAACGCCCCAGTAGGGAGGGGAGCCCTCCTCATCTCCCTACTTTTCTTGTTAAGAGGCAGTCTTCCCGCTGGCTGAGTTCTGAGTTTCAGAGTGCCGGCGACACACTGCCTCCCTTTATCTCACTCACTCATGTTCTATGGATCTGGACTTCATCATGGTCTGATGTCGACTGCTTTCGATGGTGGGCTATAATCGCTGGTTTCACAAGAATCAGCTGTTTCTTTGATGGAGGACTCTGGGGCCCGTGGTGCTGGCGTGGCTCAGCCAAGACGGCGCCTTTGTCTCCGCTCTCCGCTTACCAGGTGAAATGCTTTGAACTCCCCACCGCCCTCCGCTCTTTCCACTGCCTCACATTCTGCTGCACTTTGTCTCCCATTGTTTTGCTGAGTTTTGGCTGCCCTTGTTTTCTTGTCAAGAGGCAGTCTTCACGCCCGCCGAGCTCTGACTCTCGGAGAGCGGGAGAGACACTGCCTGTCGCTATCCCGCCATCTTGGTTCCTCAGTATGTGACTTTTAAAAAACAGCTATTTTGAGAAATTATTCACATTCCATAAAATTAGCTTTCAAAGTATATAATCCATGTTTTTAACATATTATCAGACTTTTAACATATTAGCAGCCATCACCACTATCTAAGTAGATTTTCATAATAGCTAAGAGAAACTCCATTAGAAGTCACTCTACATTATTCCCGCCTCCTACTCCTGGTAACAACCATTAATCTGTTTTCTATTTCAATGGATTTGTTTACTCTGGTCATTTCATATAAATTTAAACATTCAAATGTCTTCAAAAGATTAAAGGTTCTTCTGTGTTGTAGTTTATAAAATCAGTATTCCATTCCTTTATATTTCTGTATAATATTCCATTGTATGTACATATCACATTTTACTTATTAGTTTACTTATCAACTTATCAGTTGATGAACATTTGGGCTATATCCACATTTGGCCTATTATCACTAATACATTTGTGTAAATTCATATACAGTCTTTTGTATGTGCATATGCTTTCAAATCTCTTTGGTGTATACTGTTAGAAATGGATTCTAGGGAAGTCACAAATAAAAACTCATGAAATTGGAAGTAACTTGGCAGGGCAATTTACTTCTGCAGAAGGGTGTGCAACCAATAAAAAGTCTGGTAAGCAAGCACACCGAGTGGGCAGTCCACTCGGTTTTTATCCCTAACATAATTCTGCCCCTTGTCCTGATTGGTGAGGGCTTGAGTTCACAACTCTGCACAATTGGCTAATTTCCAAGACAGACAGTAAGTTTGAAACAAGGTTTAACATTCTGGAAGACTCTTGGTCAACTAAAGGTTATATGAGCTAAGATGGAAGATTCAGGTAAACCAAAAATCATATGAGCTAAGATGGCTGACACTCAGGAAGATTCAGGAGTGGAGTATACAGACACATGTACAGTTACAAAATGAATGCCTAAGCTTACAGTTGCAAAATGGAAAGTACACATCTATGTGATTTGCTACTTCCATAGAAAAGGTTGTCTTTATTCTTCCCAATACCTAGGAGTAAAATTCTGGTTCATATAATTGTGTTTAATATTTTGAGTCGCTAAACTGTTTCCAAAGTAGCTGCACCATTTTAAAATCCTTCCAGCAATGTGTGAGGGTTCCAGTCTCTTCTCCAAATCTTTGTCAACAGTTATTTTTACTTTTCCCTCCCACCCCCAGTTTATTTGTTCTTTCTTTCCTTTTGTTTTTAACATAGCCATACTAGTGGTTGTGAAGTGGTATCTCATTGTAGCTTTGATTTACATTTCATTATTGACAATGATGTTGAAAACATTTTAAAGTATTTCTGGTCCTTTATATGTCTACTTTGACTAAATGTCTATTTGAATTTTTTGCCCATATTAAAATTGGGCTATTTGTCTATTATCATTGTTTTATAGGAGTTCTTGTTATCTTCTTGACCCAAGTTCCTAATCAAATATTTGACTTGCAAATATTTTATTCTATTCTGGTGATGTATTTTCATTTTCTCGATGCTATCCTTTGAAGCACATAAGTTTTTAATTTTCATGAAGTCCCATTTATTTATTTTTTGTTGACTCTGTTTTTTGTGTAATCCATGGATATGAACATTTGTTACTCTGTTTATTCTAACAGTTTTATAATTTACCTGTTACATTTAAGTCTCTGATCCATTTTGAGTGATTTTTTTTGTATGTGGTGAGGTATTGAAGTCTAACTCCTTTCTTTTGCATTTTACCAATCTGGTGCAGCACCAATTGTTTCAAAGGTTAATCTTTTCCTATCAAATTGCTTTGGAACCCTTGTTGGAAATCAATTCACTGTAAATGTAAATATGAAGGTATATTTTAGCTCATTAATTTATATGTTTCTCCTTTTTCAGGAAACACACTGTCTTGATTATTGTAGCTTTGTTGTAAATTTTGATATGAAGAAGTGTGGGTAATTCAAATTTGTTCTTCCTTTTCAAGATTGTTTGGTTTGTCCAGTCCTCTTACATTTCCACATACACTTTAGGACTAGCTAGGCAATTTATGGTAAGAAGCCAGTGGGATTTTGATAAGAATTGAATTGAATCTACAGATATCTTTGGGTAGTTTTGCCATTTTACCACTCTTAAGTCTTCTACACAGAAGGCGATATATCTTTCAATTTGCTTATGTCTTTAATTTCCTTCAAAAATGTTTTGTAGTTTTTAGAGTACAAGTCTTGCACTGATTTGGTTAAATTTATTCTGAGTATTTTATCCTTTTTGATGCTAACGTAAATGAAATTTAGTTCTCAATTTAGTCTCAAATACATTCTTGTATTTGCTATTGCATAGAAATAAAGTTGATTTTGCACATTAATCTTATATTGGCCTATCATGCAAAATTCATTGATTTGCTTTAATAGAATTTTTCTTATTTGGTATGGATTCTTTAGCATTTTCTCTATATATTCTTATCCAATCCAGATGCCTCTCTGTTAAAAGTTTTGGCCTAATATTCCTAGCTAGAACCTCTAGAAGAATGTTGAATAGAAGTGTGAGAGTGTATACTCTTGGTCTTGTTCCTGGTCTAGGGAGAAAAAGCATTCAATATTTCATCATTACATATGATGCTTGTGTGGTCCTTTCATAGATACCTTTTATCAGAATGAGGAAGTATCTTTGTATTTGTAGTTGTGGCTGTTTCTAAAATAAAGAATTGATTATTTCCCTTAGTTTTCTGAATATAATTATAATGGCTATTTTGAAGATTTTATCTAAATTTGACATTTGTGCCCTCTTTTTCTATTCTTCTTGAGATTAAGTTGATCTTACTTTTTTATTGGTTCATTGTAACCATACATCTTGATGGGTGTAAGGGTGATAGAAGTATACATGCACACATTGGTCAATTAGCCTTCCCCTAATTCCCGTCCCCAATCCCTCCCCCTTCCCTCCTTCTCCTGCTCAGCATAGTAGTTGGCTTTGATATATTTGTGTATGTACATCCTGTGCATTAGGGTGTTTCCCTCTTCCCCACTCCCATCTCCCTCAGTTAGGTCACCTTCTTTACTCATCTAAGATTTTCTCCATCTTTTTTTTTTTTTTTGCGGTACCGGGGATTGAACCCAGGGGCGTTCTACCTCCGCGCTACACCCCCGGCCCTATTTTTTATACTTTATTTTGAAACCGGATCTCACAAAGTTGCGGAGGGCCTCACTAGGTAGAGAGAGAGAGAGAGAGAGAGAGAGCGTCAAGGAGAGAGAGAGAGAGAGAGAGAGAGAGCGAGCTGAGGCTGGCCGTGAACCAAATCCTCTGGTCTCTGCCTCCCAAATTACTGGGATTACAAGCGTGTGCCACCACGCCCAGCGATTTTCTCCATCTTTGTCTAGAGTCCCTCCTACACCCTATTCTCCCTAGCTTCTGCATATTAGGGAGAGCATCCAACTTTTCACTTTTTGTGACTGACTAATCTCACTAAGCATAATGCTCTCTAATTCCATTCATTTCCCTGCAGATGATATAATTTTGTTCTTCTTGATGGCTGCATAAAATTCCATTATGTACATACCCCATAGTTTTGAAATCCATTTATCTGTTGTTGGACATCTTGGCTGGTTCCATAGTGTGACAATTGTGAATTGTGCACCTATAAACATAGATATGCATGCATTAGTCTGGTAGTTTGGCTTCCATTCTTTTGGGTAGGTACCCAGAAGTGGTATTCCTGATTCATAAGGTAGATTCAATCCCAATCTTCTGAGGATCCTCCACACTGTATTCCTAAGTGGTTGCACTAATTTACAATCCCACCAACAGAGTATTAGAGTTCCTACTTCTCCACATCCTTGCTAGCATTTGTTATTTGTGTTTTCAATGATTGCCATTCTAATTGCAGTGAAGTGAAATCTCAGGGTAGTTTTGATTTGCATCTCTTTGATTGCTAATGATGTTGAACATTTTTCATACATTTATTGGCCAATTGTATTTCTTCTTTTGTGAAGAGCCTATTTAGTTTACTTGCCCACTTTTTGATTGGGTTGTTTGTTTTTTTATCGGTGAATTTCTTGAGTTCTCTGTATATTCTAGATATTAGTCCTCTATCAGAGGAGTAGCTGGCAAAAATCTTCTCCCATTCTGTCAGCTCTCTCTTGACATTCTTAATAGTTTCCTATGCTGGACAGAAGCTCTTCCATTTAATGCTGTTGCACGTATCGATCCTCTTTTTAATGTATTGGGCCTTTGGGGTCTTATTGAGGAAGTGTTTGCCTGTGCCTATGTGTTGAAGAGTTGGACCTATGCCCTCTTCAAGCAGCTCCAAGGTCTCTGGTCTAATTTCCAGGTCTTTGATCCATCTGGAATTGACTCTTGTGCTGGGTGAGAAAGTGGAATTTATTTCCATTTTTCTGCATGTGGTTAGCCAGTTTTGACAACACCATTTGTTGAAGAGGCTATCTTTTTTCCAGTGTATGTTTTTGGCTCCTTTGTGAAAAATCAATTGTCTGTAAATGTGCGGATTTGTTGCTGAGCCTTCTATTTAGCTCCATCTGCTTTTGTGCCAATACCACGCTGTTTTTTATTACTATGGCTCTGTAATATAGTTTGAAGTCAGGTATTGTGATGCCTCTTGCATGGTTCTTGTTGCTGAGAACTACTTTTGCTATTCTGGGTTTTTTGTTGTTCCAAATGAGTTTAAGGATTGACTTTTCTATGTCTGTGACGAATGACCTTGGTAATTGAATGGGTATTGCATTGAATCTGTAGATCACTTTTTGAAAAATGGCCATTTAGTTGATATTTATTCTGCCTATCCAAGAGCATGGGAGGTCTTTCCATCTTCTAAGATCTTCTTCAACTTCTTTTTTCAATGTTTTATAATTTTCCTTGTAGAGGTCTTTTAGCTCCTTGGTTAGGTTTATTCCGAAGTGTTTTATTGTTTTGGGGGATATTGTGAGTGGAAATATTTTCTGGATTTCTTTTACAGTGGATTTATGGTTGGCATATAGAAAAGCTTCTGATTTTTTAAGATTGATTTTGTATCCAGACACTTTGCTGAATTTGTTGATCAGTTCTATAAGCATTTTGGTTGAGTGTGTTGGCTCTTCTAAGTATAATATCATGTCATCTGCAAATAGAGATAGTTTCATTTCTTCTTTTCCTATTTGCACTCCTTTGATTTCCTTCTCTTGCCTTACTCTTCTGGCTAGAGTCTCTAGTACTATATTGAAAAGGAGTGGTAATAGTGGAAATCCTTGTCTTGTTCCTGTTTTTAAGGGGAACTCTTATAGTTTTTCCCCATTCAAAAAGATATTGCCTTTATGATATTGAGGTATGTTCCTTCTATTCCATGCAGATTAGTTCTGCAGTTTTTTTTTTATCATGATTGGGTGTTGGATTTTTTCAAATGCTTTTTCAGCATCTATTGAAATGGTCATGTGATTTTTGCCTTTAGTTCTGTTTATGTGATGGATTACATGAATTGTTTTTCATATGTTGAACCAGCCTTGCATCCCTGGGATGAACCCGACTTGGTGATGGTGTATGCTTTTCTTGATGTGGTTTTGAATGCGCATTGCTAGTTTTTGGTTAGAATTTTGCATCTAAGTTCATTAACGATATAGGTCTGTAGTTTTCATAAGCTGTCATTATTTCGTTTTGGTATTAATGTGATGTTGGCTTCATAGAATGTATTTGGGAGAGTCCCATTTCTTTCTATTTCATGGAATAGACTGAGGAGTATTGGGATTAGTTCTATAAAGGTTTTTTAAAATTCACCTGGGAAACCATCTGGACCTGGGCTTTTCTTTGATTATAGGCTCTTTATTGCTGCTTTAATCTCTTTGATAGCTATTTAAATAGCTATCAAATTTAAATTTTCTGTATCTTCTTGATTCAACTTAGGAAGGTTGTACGTGTCTGGAAATTTGTCAATTTCTTCTAGGTTTTCCATTTTGTTGGAGTATACGTTTTCAAAGTAGTTTCTGATAATCCTCTGGATTTCCACGCTGTCAGTGGTAATATCACCTTTTTCTACTCTTATTTTAGTAATTTGGGTTGATTCTCTCTTTTGTTTGGTTTGGTTGGCTAGTGGTTTATCTATCTTGTTTATTTTTTCAAGGAGCCAGCTTTTGATTTCATTGATTTTTTGTATTTTTTTAATTCTCTACTTCATTGATATCTTTTCTGCTTTTAATAATTTCCTGTCTTCTACTGGCTGTGGGGTTAGACTGTTCCTGTTTTTCAAGGGCTTTGAGGTGTGTCATAAGGATATTTATTTGGTGATTTTCTGTTCTCCTTATATGAGCACTCAGTACCATGAATTTTCCTCTTAATACTGCCTTCAGTGTGTCTCAGAGATTTTGATATGTTGTGTCTCTGTTTTGTTTGTTTCTAGGAATTTCTTAATTTCTGTCCTTATTTCTTCTGTGACCCATTCCTCATTCAGCAGAGTGGTGTTCAGTCTTCGTGTGTTTATGAGGTTTTTCTGGGTCTTCTTATAGTTGATTTCTAGTTTCATTCCATTATGGTCTGAAAAGACGCAGGGCATTATATCAAATTTTTTGACCTTGCTAGTACTCACTTTGTGGCCTAGCATATGGTCTATTTTAGAGAAGGTTCCATGAGCAGCAGAAAAAAAATGTGAATTCAGCTGTAGTTGGGTGGAATATTCTGTGTGTCTACTAGGTCCATTTGGTTTATGGTGTTCATTAAGTCTGAGGCATCTTTTCTGACCTTTTGTCTTGAAGATTGATCTAGTGGTGTGAGGGGGTGTTGAAGTCTCCCAATATTATTGTATTGGGTTCTATGTGTGACTTAATGTCACGAAGAGTTTGTTTTATGAAAGTGGTTGCACCTATGTTTGGGGCATAAATGTTGAGTATTGTTATATTCTCTTGCTGGATTGTTCCTTTTACCAGTAAGAAATGACCTGCTTTGTCTATTCTGATAAGTTTAGGTTTGAAGTCTATGTTGCCTAATATCATAGTTGCTACTCCTGCTTGTTTTCAAGTTCCATTAGCATGGATTACCTTCCTCCATCCCTTCACCTTTAATTTGTGAGTATCTTTACTTGTAAGGTGTATTTCTTGCAGGCAGCATATAAATGGATTGTGCTTTTTAGTCCATTTTGCCACCTTATGTCTTTTGATTGGGGAGTTGGAGACATTTATATTCAGCACAATTATTGAGAGATGATTTTTAATTCCTAACATTTTGAGTTTTAATGTCTGTTTGAGGTAGAATTTGTTCTTTGCCTAGTTGTTTGTTTGATGAAAATCATTCTTTCTCTGGTTTTGGCCTTTCTTTATTATTTCTTCCTTGTAAATAATCTCGTTGAGTATTTTCTCTAGTGCTGGATTGGAAGACATAAAGTCTTTCAGCTTCTGTTTGTTGTGGAAGGTTTTTATTTCCCTGTCAAATTTGATAGATATCTTTGCTGAGTGGATAAATCTTGGCTAGAAGTTGTTTTCTTTCAGAGTTTGGAATATGCCACTCCAGGCCCTCCTGTCTTTCATGACTTGGTTTGGAAAGTCGGAAGTGATTCTTCTTGGTTTGCCTCTCAATGTTACTTGGTCTTTTACTCTTGTTGCCTTTAAGATTCTCTCCTTGGCCTCTACATTAGTCAATTTGGTTATGTAGCATGGTGAACCTCTTCTCTGATCTTGTCTTTAAGGGGTTCTATATGTTTCCTGTACCTGTGTGTTGACCTCTTTTTCTAAGTCTGTACAATTTTCTAATATTACTTCTCTGAAAAGATTATTGATTCCTTTGCTTTAAGCTTCTCTTCCCTGTTCTATGCCTCTTATTCTTAGGTTTGCTCTTTAAGATTGGCTGAGATCTTTTCAATGTCAAATTCATACTATCAAATTGTTTTTTCTAAATTATATACTATGTGTTCATTTTTGGAGAACTCATCTTCTAAGAGTGAGATTCTGTTTTCCATGTGGTCTGGTCTATTGTTGATAGTTTGTATTGATGCCTTCATACAAATTATTACATCCTTTACTTCCTTCAGAGCTTCTTTTTGATTCCTGTTCAGGGTGTCAGATTCTTTGTTTATTTGATCCTTCATTTCTTTCAGGCTCTTTCTGAATTCTTTTTGGAAGTCCTGTATCATTTCTACTATTAATGTTCTGAATTGTCCTACTGGCAATCTTTGTACTTCTGTGCTGGCGGGTTCTGTTGTTGTGGAGTTGTGGGAGCTCATGTTTCTTTGCTGTTCTTCCTTCTCATGACTTCACGTTTCTTAAGTTTATATCTTTGTTCCTTTTGGTAGCTCTCTCTCACTCTGTAGGTTTCCTATGTCTAATCTCTCTCCCTGTATAGTATCTTATTCTGGAGGTAGACATTTGCTACCAGGTGAGCCTTAAACGTGAATAGCCTTTACCAAATGGTTATTCTCACTTGCTCTATCTTATGTCCATTTGCAGGCCCAATTATTGGTCTCCTTCAGTGATTGGAATCATTGCCTTGTGCCTCCCACTTCCTGTGCAGGCGACCAGTGCCGCTATTGCCCCTCTCACTGCAAGTGTGGGTCTCCGTGTTCTCCACTTGGGCTGTCCCTACGTCTCTCTCTGTCTACACATATGGCAGGTGTCACGAGCACGGAGCTCAGGGCTTGTGCTTTCTTTACCTATAGAAGCAGCAGATGTCGCTTTGGCCCAACTCTGTGCAAACATGGAACTCTATGTTTTCCACAGAGAGGGTTGGGTTGGTCTAATTTTTCCCCAGGTTCCACGACTGTGTGTCCTGTGGCGATCCCCAGGAACCCTACAAAGGCGCTACAACCTGCGGGCTCTAAGTCTGTCCCACCTTAATGTCACTGGGGACTGTCTGCTTATACATGTGTCTACTATGTTGCCGGAGCCCGCCAGCAGAGTCAAAGGGTTTGAACTGTTCCTGAAACGGGGAGTGAGGATTGAGAGAAAAGAGAGAGAGAGAGAAGGAGTAGCATAAAGACAAGAGACGAGAGAGGAAAGACAAAGGATAGCTTCAAGAGAACTGCGGTCAATACCGTAACCTTATCGGGAGGACTCTCAGTCAATACCAGAGCCTTATCAGGAGGACGGTCAGTCCATACTGCCGTGTGATGGACAGTCGATACTGCCGTGTTCTCGGGAGGATGGTCAGTCAAAACTGCCATAGCATCTTTATTTTGCTCGGACCTTATATATTCTTTCAGAGCATCAGATGTACACAATATCAACACCAACAAGCAGACAAACAACATAGCACCAGATGTATACAATAGCAACAAGCAGACAAACATCGTGCTCTCATGCAGCACCCCTCTTCCTTCCCGGGTCAAGGAGCAGTCAACTTGTTCCTCTGCGAGCCTCCCTCTATTGTTACAGCCACAATCAACAAAATCGGCAACACTTGGCAAAATCCTCACCTTGCCAGGCTGTTTATGCAACTCAGAGAAGGGAATGGCTCCTGACACTATGTCCAATAGCAGACTCTATTCCTACTTCAATGGGGGTGATCCACAAAGTCTCAGACCCTCCAAGTCTATTGCTTGCCACGAGAGTCCCTGTGGCCGTGCTGGTTGGTCTCCCCCTGTGGCAGCTTGTTGACTTATGGTCTCATTGAGTGCTGCTCTTAATCTCTGGGGGAGGGGGTAAGCTTAGCCATGCTGGCGCAGGTTCCGTTTAGGCTTCCAGGTACTGGGGTCTCTGTTGAGTGTGGAACGAATTTTTGCTCGCTTTCGTCACTGATAACCTGTAATTGCTGTTTTTACAACAGGTGGCTGGCTTCTTTGTTTGTGACCTGCAGAAGCTGCAGTGCTGGTAGCCACTGGTGTGGTCAGACCAAGATGTCACCACCATTGCTTCCGCTGATGCAGTAGTTCGGGTCTTTGTCGAGTGTGGAGCGAGTTGCTGCTCGCTTTCATTCATGCTGATCTGCAGTTGCTGGATTTACAACAGGTTGCTAGCATCTTTGTTGGTTGTGTGTGGAAGCTGCAACACCCATAGCCAGCAGTGCGGTCCTGCCAGATGGCACCGCTGCACCTGTTGTCTCCACTGCCGTTCTGGTCTCTGCTGAGCGTGAAGCGAATTGCTGATCTCTTTGGTTGCTGCTAATCTGTGGTTGCTGGATTTTCAACAGGTCTCTGGCTTCTTTGTTTGTGGCATGTGGAAGCCGCAATGCTGTTAGTTGCCAGCATGGGCTGGCCAAGATGGCGCTGCCGCCGTTCCCTAGGTAAGGCGCTTGGAGCTTTTTATTATCCTCTGTTTTTCCTTCTGGCTTTGATTCCATTGCATTTCAAATTTTTCATTCTTTAGTTCAGTTTTTCATTGTTTTTTTTTCACTTGTTGAGAAGCTGCTTTCATGGCGATTGAGATACAAGTCTCAGAGAGATCGCAACATGGTGTCTTCTCAGTCGCCATCTTGGAATCAGCTAAGTTGATGTTATTTGAATGAACATTTATTCCTTTGTTCTTTGTTCTTGGAATAATTTATAGAAACTCTATATGGTTGTCTTTATTAATGATTTTCACCAGCTGTGATTGATTTGCTAGGGAATGGGTTCATGGAGCTCCCTATGATGTCATTCTGGTCATTGTCACCCATCTTCTCAACCTGGTAAATCCAAGTATATTTTGCTATGTGAAAGAAGCCAGGCACAAAGAGCTGCATATTATGTAATTCCATTAATATGACCTTCTGGGAAAAGCAAAACTATAGTGTCAGAAAACAGATTAGTGATGTCTGGTGTTTGAGAGTGGGGTGGAGATTGATGAGAAAGGAACAGCACAAGGGAATTTGAGGTCATAGAACTATTTTGTATGGCAGTATTGTGGTAGTAAGGAACTTTATGCATTCATCAAAGCCAATACTTTATATAGTCTACACTATATAAATGATGTATAATTAAGAAGAAATCCAATGAGAATATCAAGAGAATTTTAGATGGAATCCAGACCATAATAAATGAATGATACAACAATACTGAAAGAGGTAGGGAAGAAAATAACTGATCTAAGAAACCTAGAAACCAAGTCTTTTGATTGGATACTTAATCAAAAGTATTCAATCAAGGCTAATGACAAAAAGTACCACATACAATTACAGTGTCCTTTAGTTGGTAATTCTTTCTTTGTTTCTCTCTCTCTCTCTCTCTCTCTCTCTCTTCCTTCCTTCCTTTCTTCCTTTCTTTCCTTCTTTCCTTCTTTCTATCTTTCTTTCTTTCTTTCTTTCTTTTTGTCTGTCTGTCTTTCTTTTTTTCTTTTTCTTTTTTTTCAGAACTGGGCATTGAATCCAGGGGCATTCTACCTCCATGATATACCCCAAGTCCTATTTTTTATTCTTTATTTTGAAACAGGGTTTTGCTAAGTTGTGGAGGGCCTCAGTACGTAGCTGAGGCTATACATGAACCTGCAATCCTCCTATCTCAGCCTCCCAAGTACTGGGATTATAAGCATGTAACATCATGCCTGACTATAATTCTCTTTTTCAAATGAGCATGGATTAAGAATTGTGAAACTACTTTACATGTGTATTAGGGTTGAACAAATAAGTGCATATATTGTAGATAATGAAGCTAAGATGTTTTATGTTATAGAGAGAAGTCATAAGTAAGAAAAATGGGAATAATAAACTGAACCCTGTGATGATGGGTTAAAATCAAAGATATCAATACCACATTACATGCTCTTAAAAGACACACAAATGCATAACTATAGATATGTGTGCCTACATTAGTTAGTATTCATACATATGGTATCCCTGAAGCAGGGATACTCCAGTCATATATGCATTTAACCCCCAGATCTTGCTTTCTAAATATTGTTCTCCTATTAAAAGTATCAGAGCTTCTTGGAGTAGAAAGTGATTACAGGTTTGGTGCAGAAAAAAATCCAAGATGAGCCTGGACATGTGGTATTTCCAGAAAACAAGGAGGTATGTGGACATGTCAAAAAGATATAGGAGGCAGGCATGATGGCGAATGCCTGTGATCCCAGTACTTGGGCTGAGACAGGAGGATCACAGTTTCAAGGTCAGCCTCAGCAACTTAGGGAGGAGACCCTCAGCAACTTAGGGAGACTCTATGTAACTCAGAGGTTGAATGCCCCTGGATGCAGTCCCCAGTACCAAAAAAAAAAAAAAAAAACAGATATAGGAACTAGCCCAAAAGAATTCCCAATGGCCAAGTTTAGAACAAATTATACTATTAAACAACCCAAGCAATAAAAATAGACCAACATTCATTGAATTACAGTCCAACGTATAAAATAAATATCTATTAATGAATATTCATACAATAAATGATAAAATAAATGAACAAGAGAGAAGGAACAACTCTTCTTTACATTAATAAATGCAGAATAAATGAAGGCAATAGAAAATCACTTTTAGAATAGCACAACACTGTTGGCAAAATACGCTGGTGAATGTTTACTTGAGTGGGTGTATGTTTAATGAGAAACAGGATATTTGCAGTACCTTACCTTTCTCACCCCAAATATTTATTGATTACAATAGGAAAAAAAAATAACTTTGCAGTGGAGAAAACTGATAGATACACATTAAATGTGTGATCCTGGTAACATCATCAGTAATAAGTCAATATAATGTATTCCTGGATATAATGTGCTGAATAATAATGTGATATTATACTCAAAAATCTATAACCTCAATCTAATAAGAGAAATATCAAATTCAGGTGAACTGCATTCTGAAAAATACCTGGTTAAAAGTGCCATCATGCTGGGTGTGGTGGTGCACGCTTGTAATCCCAGTACTTGGGAGGCTGAGACTGGAGGATCCGGGTTCGCAGCCAGCCTCAGCTACTTAGTGAGGCCCTCCGCAACTTAGTGAGACCCTGTTTCAAAATAAAGAATAAAAATTAGGACTGGGGGTGTAGCTTGGAGGTAGAATACCCCTGGGTTCAATCCCCAGTGCCAAAAAATAAAATAAAAATAAAAGTGCCACCATCATGAAAGATAAGTAAAGACTGAGAAATTCTCCTAGGTTGAAGGAGACATGACAATTAAATTCTAAGTACTATCCTGGTATATTACTATTAGATCCTAGAAAAAGGATAATAATGCAAAAGCTGGTGAAATCTGAATAAGACCTCTAGTTTAGTTAATATTAGTTTCTGTACCATGTACCATGGCTATGTGAGATACTTGCATTAGTGTAAGCTTGGTAAAGAGTACATAGGGACAGGTGTGGTGGTGCCCACCTGCTATTCCAGTACTAGGCTGAGAGGAAGACCACAGTTTCGAGGCCAGCCTCAGCAAACTTAAGTTCCTATTTCAAAGTGTAAAATAAGGCTGGGGGTGTAGATCAGTGAAAGAACACCCCTGGAACTATTTTTCATGTCTGAAATTATTTCAAAATAAATAATTTTAATAATTAAAATTTACAATGAAATAGTATGGAATAGACACAGAAAATTCTTTGAGCTAATAACAGGAAGAGGTAAGAAAATTTTGATAGCATATGTTTGAATTAAATCTCTGACATAATTGCCAAGAGTAGAAATTAAAATTTAAAATTATAATGGGCCAGTTCATAAAAGATAAGATGGGTTATTTAAAGTTTTTATTAAATTATATTAGCAAACCAACCTTATTTTTGCTTACTAATGAATACAATTGGCTTTTCCTTCCAGTAGGGGAAAACTGTATTTCCAACACCGATTCAGTGTGAAACTTTAATGCAGAATTAGAATAATTTAGAAATATAAGAAATGTAACTTAGAAAGGTATCCAACAAATCCCAACGTCATTAAAAAAATCATTTCGACTACTTCTTCATTCCAGAAACGTAGTAAATGACAAAGTTACCAATAGCATGTGTCTCTCGTGCACCATATGATACTTTGGAATTTGGCCTATTCTTAAAAATAAGGAGCTGGATGGCTTCCTAATTTTCAAGTTTAGAAGACTATCAGAATAATGGAAAACTGGCTTACTTATTACAGATAGAATAATCAAAGGCAAATAATATGAAATTTTCTTGTTGATCCAGCAGGAAAAGTCCAAATAAGTGTTGATATTCCATTCATATTTAGAGGATACTAATAGCAAGACTCCTAGACATACGGAAGAAAAAATTACTGACAGACACAAAGTCCTTAAAGTATTAGACTATTCATAATTTTCAATATATAGTATTAAATATAATTAGTAAGGCTAGAAATGAGACAGATTAAAGACATTCTGGTGGGTATTAAAGGTAAACTTTATAAGGGCTTTCATGATTTAAAATAATTTAGGTTGGAAAAATCTGGGTTTTTGTTGTGTAATCTAGAGTAAGTCCACCTTGTGAAGCTCAGCTTCATTATTTGTGAAATGGTGATAATATCTATCTATCATGACAACAAATCAAATAATGGATTAAAAAACTTTTCTAAATTATTTGTCATTATATTTCACTGAAAACTTTTTATCTTTAAAGTACTCAAAAACTGTTACCAAAAAGAAAAAAAAAAGCAAGAAAAACAACTAGGACTTTTTTAGGTATTTGCTACAGTAGGAAGAAGAAAAGAACAAATTCTTGGCCTTGACAAACCAAATTCAAGGTGAGATATTTGCCACTCCATCTGTGCTCTCACTCTGTAATATTTCTGGTTTGTGGACAAAAGCATCCCAGGTAAAATAACTTCAATAAGGTTTCATTTTTCCATTATAAACTGGCAGCATGCTCACATGCTTCTGCAGTCCGAAGGAGGTTTACATGGCCAGAGAAAGACTGGAAAAGCTTAAAAGGGACACATTTTCTTGTATTTATTTTTTAGATTGGCAGGTATAATTTCTTCTAAAACCAGATTTCAACTCAAAACTAGTAAATAATTTAATTATAAGAAAGACTAGAGGATTTAAACTAACAATTGTCATGCATTAAGGAATACAATTAAAAAAAACCTTGATTATGGAAAATATGATAAAACGAGAACAATCAGGTAAGAAGCAACACTCTCTTTTCATGTGTTCTGCATTTAAATGATTTGTTTACATGTGAATTTATTGTTGCCTAGTCTTTAAAATCAAGAAGGATTGCCATTACTATTTGAACCATTTAATTTCAGGAACTTTATTTCTTTCCATCCTTCTTTTCTCCTTCCCTCCCTTCCTTTCTCCCTTTGTCATTCCTTAATAGATAAGCACATGGTATTTGGAATCAGAGATGGCTGTCTCTGTCACTAGTTACATAATCTAGAACAAGTCACTTGATATCTCTAAACCTTGGTTTCGTCATTTGTAAAATGGTCACTGTGATACTGGCCATTGTAGGGTTATTGTAACCCAATATAAATACTTCTTAGCACAGTATCTGGTACATAATAAGACCTCAAGAAATGCAACCTATTATAATCACTACTATTGTCATTGTGAATTACTGTTTGTTGAGTGCCTCCTATGTACCATACACTGTGCTGGATAAGTATATGTGGCCTTTAATAATCCAAGCACTTATATAAGTAGATGCCATCGTAAAATCTCCTTTATTAGAACTTGGAGAAATACTGAATTTAATATTTATTTACTTTGCTCATTCATTCTTTGGATACTTCTTTTGTACACATGTAACATTAACATTACCTTCTTAAAATGGCCTACACCCCTTCTACTCCTTTTTGTTTTGGTCATCAGTTTTCTGGTCATCAGTTTTGATTTTCCACCTCTGTCATCTCCTTGTCTTTAGGTTATGTCTAATTAATCTCCTTACAACTCCTTTCTGGATCCATTGTAATTTGGCTACTTTCTTAATTTGAAACTGCTTTATTAAAGATAAAGAAATAATAATAAAGCCGGGCGTGGTGGCACACGCTTGTAATCCCAGTACTTTGGGAGGCGGAGACCGGAGGATCCGGGTTCGCGGCCAGCCTCAGCTCTCTCTCTCTCTCTCCCTGTCTCTCTCTCTCTGTCTCTCTCTCTATACTTAGTGAGGCCCTCCGCAACTTCGTGAGACCTGGTTTCAAAATAAAGTATAAAAAATAGGGCTGGGGGCGTAGCGCGGAGGTAGAACGCCCCTGCGTTCAGTCCCTGGTACTGCAAAAAAAAAAAAGAAATAATAATAATAAAACTTCTTATTAATTTATTTTTTACCTCATATATGGTGTCCCTAGCTTTGCAGCAGTGACCTGAGTGAAGAAGATCACTTTCTAAAAACCTTTTTTAACTTTGTTGATAATGTAATCATGTTTCAGTTTTATTTTCTGGTTCCTGTTTTTCTTCTCTCTTTTAGAGTCACTGTGGAATAGTGAGAGGTAAATAGGCTAGAATCAATCAGATTTGGGGTAGAGTCTTTGCTCTTCTGGTTTCTGTTTTATAATTTGAGGCAAGTTACTGAATTCCCTAAAATTACCAACCCTCTCTTACTTCAGTTGTCCTGTTGGTAATGCACCGCCATGTTTCTACATTGCCACGTGACTTCCTGTTTGTATCTTACATAGAGGAAGCACTAGGGCGGAGGTTGGCCAGGTGCAAAGAGACAGGAAGACTCTCTTTCCCATTTTACTGCTTTCTTCTGTGCTCCAGTCCATCTCTGGTTCCTAGAATCATCACCCCAGCAACACTCACGTCGGCAGCAGCTGCTCCTTCATGTAGCAGTAGCTGAGTCAAGATTGCAGTTTTTCCCTTCACTTACAGAGTCAACTTTAGACTGTCATTTCTCAGAGAAATGAGCCCTAACTGGCAAGCACCTCCTCTTTAGAGATGTGAGTTTTAGCTTCACAGGCCCTTCCTCTAAGTTTCTAAGTTTAATAATTCCAATATTTTTCTGTATCCTAGCCATAGGACTTGTAACTGCTTTCTGTAGTTGCTATCTCTGTCATACCTTAGAATTCCCTTTTTTCCTTTTAGTTACCTACTTAAAAATATTATTTTTTTATTAAATTATTATTTTTATTAAACTATCTCTGAAAAGAGAAATGGTGTGATTTAGATTTCCTAAGTTGATTCTTCGTGATACTGATAGTCTCAGAAAAAAAGTTAATTGAAGAAAACTTTGTGTAGGCAATATAGAATGTACCATCAAAGAAAATACCTCCTAAATATTTGAGATTTTCCATCAAGGGAGTAATAGATTGAGTTGTCCCTTTTCCTTTGGGTTTTGACTGATGAGTAGATATGTTAGTCAGCTTTCCATTGCTGAGACAAAATACCTAATATATACAACTCAAAACGAAGAAAGGTTTATTTTGACTTGTAGTTTCAGAGGTTTCAATCCATGGTTGCTTGGCCTGGTTGCTTTTAGGCCTGTGGTGAGGCAGAACATCATGCTGGGGAATGTGTGGTAGAGTAGAGTTGCTCATCTCGTGGTAGCTGGGAAGCAGAGAGAGCTCACTTTTATAACAAATCCCTTCTCCTAAGCCCATTAAGCTATGAATCCATGAATGGATTAATCCATTGATGAGGTCAGAGACCTCATGATCCAATCACCACCCACAGGCCTCTCCTCTGGCCACTGATTCACTGGGGACAAAGCCTTCAACACATGAGCTTTTGGAGGACATTTAAGATCCAAATAATAGTTGAGTATGGTGGCATATACCTGTAATCTCAGTATTTGGGAGGCTGAGATAAGAGGATCGCAGGTTTGAGGCCACCTTTATCAATTTAGTGAGACCCTTAGCAATTTATTGAAACCTGTTTCAAAATAAAAGTGAAATAGGGCTGGGGGTTTAGCTCAAAGGTAGAACACACCTGGGTTCAAACCCCAGTACAAAAAAACCTCAAATCATAACATTAAATCTACTTGCAATTGCTATAGGAATAACCCCCAGATTACAAAATAAAATAAATGGCCCGTCCGTTTGCATATTTGCAAGCTATTTTCTATCTCTCCTAAAGAGAGATTCACACTACTGTTATAGGTGAGCAAGAACAGTAACAGTATATTCCCATACCAGTTTATTTATTAGATCTTATTTTAAAAATTATATCTCACACATTTTGCTTATTTTCTAGAAACTTCAGGATTCAAACTGCTGTATTATGCTAAGTGAGATTAATCAGTCATAAAAAGTGAAAGGTTGGATATTTTCGCTCATATGTAGAAACTAGGGAGAAATTGGGATACAGGAGGGACTCTAGACAAAGCAGGAGAAACGCTAGTGGAGTGATGGAGGAGGCCTAAGGGAGGGAGGTGGGTGGGGGGAGAAGGAGACTCAATGAAGGAAACACTTCAATGGACATGATGTATACTATACAAAGTTATCAATATCAGTCTCAGCGTTGTGCATGGGGAGGGTGAGGAAGTGGGTGGGATTTGCGGGGAGGCTCACCGAGTGCTGTATGCATGTATGTCTTTATCATTCTGAACTTCATCATGATGTATGATTATAATGCACCAATAAAAGAAGAAGTAAAATACATTTTATGCATAAAATTCAATGATATGTTATAATTAATATATGCCAAACTGTTAAATGAAGTTGATATTGAAATAGGGCAAATTAATGTCCCTTTTGACCCCTATTTTAATGATCAATAACTTTGAAACAATATCAGTGGAATTAAGGAAGACATGAAAAATGTCCTGATAACAAAGAGATTTAGGACAATGCTGTAAATTTTGTTTCTTTCAATCAATAATATCAATGTTATCTACCATGGAAGTACCTAGGACATCTATAGATTTCTGAAGTCAAAATATCAGCAGATATAAGGAAATTATACCTAATTTAAAAAACCAAAGTCTTGTGCCTTGTCATTTAATATCTGTCAAAAGAATTCCAATATGTGAATGTGCCTGTTTTCTCCATTGAAAAGAATGTATCAAGAAGATGTTGGTATTTTTATAACCTAGAACATGTCTAACTATTATTTTTTATTATTGCTATAAAAGATTTCTACATAGTGGCTTAACACAACTTTATTATCTTTTATATCTGGAGGTTGAATTTAAAGCAGTTCTCACTGGGCTAAAGTCAAGATGATGGTAGGGTTAAGGGCCTATTGGAGGTTCAAGGGGAGAGTCTATTGTTTTGCCTTTTCATCTTCTAGAAACTTCTTACATTCCTTGGCTCATGGCCTCTTTCCATCAGTGGCCTTTCTTCCTCATGCTACATCACTTTGAAATGGATTCACCTTATAAAGTCCTTGTGATTATATTGGGTCAGCTCAGGTTATTCAACATAATCTCCCTACCCAAAGCTTAATCACACCTGGAAAGTCCCTATAGCTACAAAAGGTAACACATTTATGGGTTCAAGGATTAAGACTTGGACATATTTGAAAGGCTGTTGTCCTATCTACATCACTGAGAGAACAAATAATTGTATATTCAACAAACACAACAGAGTTGCAGTTTGTACCTAAAAGAAAGCAATAAAGTTCCATGTAAATATTTATTATGCAAGGAATACAGGTATTATATAATAGTAGGCAGTGTTGTGGTCAGCATTATTTTTGAAGAACTAGTCTAATTAAATTATTATTTTGAAGAACTAGTCTAATGAAATCAGCAATCATTTATAATTATATATGCTGTAATTATGTTATAAATGATATATGCTCTAATTATTGTTAATTACTAAATATCTAAGTAAGTGTTTTTAAGGGGATACTCAATTTCTTTAGATGGTACCCATGACTTGAAATGTTTAATATAAAATTAAAACAATGAACATCTTCATATCCGTCTTGGCCTGTATCTCCTGCATAAATTCCTTGAAGTATTATTTCTGGTTGAAAGTTGCAAGCACAACTTGAATTTTAGTAGAAACTACCAAAATACTTTTCAAAAGGCTGTGCTCATTTATACTCCAATCAAAGAATCAAAGAATAAAGAATGCTTATTTCCGCATACCCTGGCCAACACTAGATATTATCAGTATTTGCAGATTACACTAATCTGATTGGCAAAAAGAGATGCATTTGCATTTCACTAACACTAGAGCATTCATTTCCCAGATTAAAAATGATAATAATTATTTTGTATTTGTTCATCTGATTTAACTGTTAAAATCCTTTGCCTGCTTTCCTATTAGATTACAAGAAATTCTTACTTTTGAATGTGATGGATTTTATAAATAGCAAACTCCCCCTCTTCACAGAATATTACCTGCATGTTGCTTTTGATTTGTTTTGCCAAAGAAAATATTTTAGTTTTTAATGTCAAATATATCAGTCTTTTCCTGTATGACTTCTGGGTTTTGTGTCTTGCATAGGAAGTCCTATCTTTTATTAGAAAAAACTCATTCAAGATGACAAGGGAGACTTTTTATTTAAGGAGGGATTATTATGATTGGTTGAGAGACCACTGCAATAGGATCTTATAGTCAGGGAGAGAGATGATCTCAATTCTGAACATAACAAAAAAGAAGAATGGGAATTTATAGCTAAGGAGCAGGATGAAGGTGAGTGGATGGAAAATTACTAAAAGAAAACATCAATCAAAGCAATTCTGAGCAATAAGAACCATTCTGGAGGCATTACAATCCTTAATTTAAACTTATATGAGTGAGGGAGGTGGTTTTGGAGAGAAGAGAGGGAGAATTAAGCAGGAAAAACTTCCACTGACATTATGTACATATGTGAGAATACCAATGCCAGTCTCAATATGTTGTACAGGGAAGGAGAGGGAGTAGGGAGGTGGCCAGAGGGGGAGGAACTCATCAAGTGCTGTGTGTATGTATGTCACTATCACTATGAATTACATTATGATGTGAGACTATAAAGCACCAATAAAAGTATATAAAAATAATAACAAAACAGCATGGTATTGGTACAAAACAGACACATAGACCAATGGAATAGAAGGTACAGAAACAAATCTGCACACTTACAGCCAGTTGATTTTTGACAGAGGAGCCAAAAACATATGCTGGAGAAAAGATAGCCACTTCAAAAAGGGTGATAGTAAAACTGGATATCCATACATAGAGGAATGAACTTACCTTCCAGTCTCTTATCCTGCACAAAGATGGACCAAAGACCTAGAAATCAGACCAGAAATTCTGCAATGACTAGAAGAAAGCATAGGGCTAGTTCTCCAACATATAGGCACTGGTAGATACTTTCTCAAAAATACCCCCAAAATTCAGGAAATAAAATCAAGAATCAATGATGGGGTGATATCAAATTAAAAAGCCTCTATGCAGTAAAGGAAACAATGAAGTACCTAAAGAGAGAGTCTACAGAATGGGAGAAAATCTTTGCCAGCCTTTCCTCTGACAGAGGACTAATATCTAGACTACATAAAGAACTCAAAAACTTAACACACACACACACACAAAACAACCCAATAAAATTTGGGCAGTAAAACTGAATAGATGCTTCTCAAAAGAAGAAATACAATTGGCCAATAAATATATGAAAAAATGTTTAACATCACTAGCAATCAAGGAAATGCAAATCAAAACTACACCATGATTCCACCTAACTCCAGTTAGAATGATAATCATCAAGAATAAAACAATAACAAATACAGTGAGGATGTGGGGGAAATAGGGACTCATGCATTGTTGGTGAAATTGTAAATTAGTACAACCACTATGCAGATCAGCTTAGAGGTTCCTCAGAAAACTAGGAATGGAACCACCATAGGACCTAGCTATACCATTCCTTAGTATCTTTCCTAAAGAATTAAAGTCATAATGCAATATTGATACATACGTACCCATTGCTTATAGCAGCACAATTCACAATAGCCAAATTATGGAATCAACCCAGGTGTCTGTCAACAGATAAATGTATAAAGAAAATGTGGTATTTACACACAATGTCATTCTACTCAGCCATAAAGAAGAACAAAATTATGTCATTTGCAGAAAAATCGATGGAATTGGAGAATATTATGCTAAGTGAGATCAACCAGTCTCAGAAAATCAACAGTCATATGTTTTCTTCCATATGTGGAAGCTATAGAGAAAATAGGAGACAAAAAGGACTTAAAATGCAGAGAGAGAGGGAACTCTAGAGTAGTTGAAGGGGTTAGGGTTAGGGAGTTAAGGAGGGGAAGAGGGGGGATTGTAAAAGGAAAACAGTTCAAATAATACTATGCCAATACGTGAAAGTATTATTACCAATCTCATTAACTCATGTGGGGAGGGAGGCCTATGCTGTATAATTGTAATGCACTAATACATTTTTAAAAAAATAAGACATCAAGGGTAAGGAGAGATTCTGGCTAAACTAATAGGGTTCTTGCTAAAGGCAAGCCAGAGTGATCAGATGTCACCTGGGGACGGTGCAGGATAAGGAACCTATTAGATAATGAAGTTAATCAGACGTGAAGGATGGCTAAACTACTTAGAAGGATTCTTGGCTAAAATCGTATGATGCAAAAACAAAATTTGAGGCCTAGTTGAAAAGTAGCTTAGAGGAGTGTGAGAATAGTTTGGTCAAGGAGAAAATCATTATCAAGGTAAATTCCACATATGCAAGTATCCTTTGCTGGATTCTCTATTGTGTTTATTCATATATATGAATATATATATATATATATATATTCCCGAATTAATGGCTTGCTAGTTCTTACTCATTGTAGCTGCATAGTATGCTAGTCCAAATTTTTTTCCTTTTTAAAATATTTTCTTGTTCACTTCATGAATCTATTTAACATATATTTTAGAATCGTATGGGGGATTCATTTAACTTATGGATTAATTTGAGGACAAATGCACAGTTTTATGATATTGAAACTTTCCATTGAGGAGTATAGTGTTTCCCTAGAATTTAAGTGTTGTTTTATGTCCTTAGTAGGGTTGGCAGTCTTTTTAAAGTATGTTTTATGCATTTACTTTGGCTTCATTCTTAGGAATTTTTTGAGTGTTATTTGAGTTTCAAATGAGGTCTTCACTGGATTTCATCTTCTAATTTGTGATTGCTAGCATATAGAATAGCTACTACTAATTTTATATGTTGACATTATTTCCAGCTGTCTTTGTAAATGAATGTTTATTTTAATAAATTTCCAAATGTTTTACTGAATGTCAGATTGTTGGCAGAGAATGCCAGTTTTTTTCACAATTTATTCCTGATGTCTTTTTCTTATCATATAAAACTTGCTAGAATCTACTTTTTGTCCTAAGAGATTTCTTATGATCTTCTAAATCATTAACTAAATCTTTATTCTTATCCATCCTCCTAGTTAGCTCATCTGTTAATTTTTATTTTTATTAAATAGTGGGCACACGGGCGTGGTGGCGCACGCTTGTAATCCCAGTACTTTGGGAGGCGGAGACCGGAGGATCCGGGTTCGCGGCCAGCCTCAGCTCTCTCTGTCTCTCTGTCTCTCTCTCTCTCTCTTTCTCTCTCCTTAGTGAGGCCCTCCGCAACTTCGTGAGACCCGGTTTCAAAATAAAGTATAAAAAATAGGGCCGGGGGCGTAGCGCGGAGGTAGAACGCCCCTGCGTTCAATCCCCGGTACCGGAAAAAAAAAAAATAGTGGGCACAATGTTTCTAGCATCCAAAAGTGCTGATTATTTCTCTTGTTCCTCTCCTTGTTCTTCCTAGTTCTTTTCTTCTGAACAGTGTTTTTAAAGGAATGCGATACTTCTTCAGTCTTATTGATTATAATTTAAACATTTCTTTGTTTATTTCAATAATTCTTACTTCTTAGGAATTAGTTTTACTTGCAGCATTTAAAATGTATTTATATTTTTAATTTACATGTGGCAATTGTACATATTTATGGGGAGCAGTGTGATAATTTCATACAATGTGTAATGATCAGATCAAGTTAATTGGTATATTAATCACCTCAAACAGCATTCACCTTTTCCTCGTGTTGAAATCATTTAAAGTACTCTCTAAACCCAATGTGGTGATTGAAAGGATTTAGGAAAGGGAGGAGGGGGAACGAAGAGGTAAAGAGTGTAACAGTTGGAATAATGCTATGTGTTTATACAGAATTACCAATCCCACTCTCAATGACACGTACAGGGAGGGGGAGGGGGAGGGAGGGTGCAGGACTCAGAGGGAAGTGCTCCAAGAGTTGTGTGCATGTGTGCTTCTATCACTCCATACCCCAATATGATGTATAATTACAGTACCCCAAATAAAAATTATCTACTAGCTATTTTAAAATATACAATTAATTGTTGTCATCCACAGTTCTACTATTGCCTGCAGCATTTTTATGACACTGCTGGTTTCCCATACATATGGTGATTCTTGGTAGTTCTTAAGTTATTTTTGAAGGGCTCATGTGAGTGGTTTGGTAGTTGGTGGGTTGTTTCCTAGGCACAAGTGGGAATTCCTGTTCTTTCAACAATGAATTTGGTTATGAATTTAATACCCAGGAACACAGGGTCTAGGGTATATCCTGGAGAGTAGAGGGGGTGTCTGCTTCAACCCAAAACTGTGAGCCACTGGGGCAGGCACCTTTTCCTTTATAAATATGTTTATCCTTGGCATTTGGAATAGAAGTAGCTTAATATTTAATTCAAGTGCTGTTATATAGGTTAAGCAAAGATCTATGTTAATCTTTTAACCCTAACCCTAACCCTAACCCTAACCCCAAACCCTAACCCTAACCCTAACCCTAACCCTAACACTTATTTAAACACTTATTTTCTCACAGTTGTAAATTTAATGTAGCAGAATAATGAATTTCAAAGTACTGATCTACAATGAAATCCAGAAGAGTAAGAAAGCTTCAATTTATTCTCTGCTTTAATGCCTAGTCTAACTTTGACACTCTGCATTAATTATTGCTTGTCTGAAGCTTGTAGAGAGGGTTGAAGAGTTACTGGGACATCTATGACATATTTTGGAGGCAGTAAATATAGAACTTTGATTTGAGTTTAGGATTCACTTAAGGAATGAGTTGGAGATAAAATTGTAGCCAAGTTGTGAAGATGTTTACATTTATGTCTAAGGAGTTAGGACCCTGCCAGTAATGGAATATTGATGGGTTTTGATCAAGGGAGCCTCACAGTGAAAGTAGCTTTGCATTGGTGTCCAGTATAAATATAATGGAAAAAACGATGAGGGAAGGAGGGACTTGGCATGGAAAGAAAGTAACATAAAGAATACTCTGAACTAAAGAATGTTAGGATTTGTGATTTCTTGGATGAAAGAGTGAAAAAAGAGGAATACTCAAGAAATACAAAGTTTTCAAACTTAGGTTATTAGAAAAATAATAGTGTTACAGAACTAATTAAGGGGATCAAAAAGAAGTGCTATTTATCTTCTGGTTTATTTATCATTTAAACACTTAGATGCAATCATGTTTTATATATTGGATTCTTTTTACTTCCTGTCCACTGACACTAAGAAGATCCACTAATTACATACAAAACAGAGGTGGAGAAGATGGTGTTAACTTATGTGCTGGTCAGAGGTGGCGACAATCTGGTTGCAGGATCTGTCATCTTGTCACCAAAGCTCTTCAGTAGATTTGGCTAGCTGGATGCAGTCCATCTTCCATTCTGGACCATAACAAAGGATATCAGAAAGGAACCAATTCAGGAAGTTGATTCATGAAAAACCTGACCTTCACTTAACAGTTTTTCCAGAGAAATTCGAGAAATGGATGGGTATTTTTATCACTAGAAGTTGCTTTAAAGGTATATCAAATGCTCTTTTAAGGCCTCCTAGAGTTTTTGCCTCTGTCTGTTGCTATTGGTAGATGTGCATTTATGGAACTGACTATTCTCACTATTTTTTCTTTGTAAATAATTTTCATTGTGCCCTGTCTAGCTAAAGAGTTGCGTGGACATGGTAGTTATATGGCTGACTTAAGGATGAAATAGGCAAACATGAGTCATATACCACGAAGAGTGCCTTGCTCATCGTAAACTCTCAGTAAAGGTGAACAGTTATCACTATTAGGATTCTCAGACAGGCAGACTTTTCTACTTTTTACTGATCGTGTCACAAATTTAGGGCAGTGCGTCTCAATCGTTAGTGTGCATTAAAATCACCTTTAGCGTTTATTAAAACACAGATTGCTGGGTTTAACCCCCAGAGTGATGCAGTTCATCTTGGGTGGGGCCTGAGAATGTCTATCTCTACTAAGTTCCCGGATGATGTTGATGCTGCTGGTTGGGGACCAAACTTTGAGAAGCAGTGGTTTAGGAAGGGTGGTGAGGATGAGGTTTGCGTTTATATGGAGTTAGTTACTCTGCAGCTAGGAATGCTGTTCCCTCTCGCTGTACATTCTGAGCCTGAGTCTGCTGTGCTCTTTGTTTTCTGAAGCAGCAGAAACCAGTCAGCAGGTGACAAATTTCATTACTCTACTTTCTTTGAATTTTCCCAGGGAGTGCTAAGTATACCACTGTTAGTGCTGGCACTTTTCTGTTATTTCAAGGATTTGTTGGTTTTTCCAAGGTGGTTTTTCCTCAGTGCCAAGAGATGTGAATAGGAAAATTATGATGATATTCGGGTATGTCTTGGTATTTGATACACTGTAGAATTTATATTTTCCATTTAGCATTAATTTTTAATCTATTCCTTTCTTTTAAATGCTTTTCAATTCTTATTTAATTAGCGTTACAAATGGCATTGCTTATAAACATGCTTGTAAGCACAGCAATGTGGCTTTCGGCATCTTTGTAATGGAAGTTTAAACTACTTGGAACTCTAGCTTACATTCCTTAAGTCTTTATGTTCTAAATATTCTTTTCCATGATGCCAAAAAGGTTCTGTGTGATCATCTAAAGTTTGAAATTCTTTTTCAAATCAAAGGCACTGCCAAACTCAGAAGCAACTGTGTGAAGAAAATGTGTGGAAACACCACTCATTACAGGTTGGTTTATAAAAAGAGTTGCAGATTGATAGGTCTTTGAAAAATGTTTGGTGACACAAAACTCTTTCAATCAGTTCCAAATCTGGCAACTCTCTTGTTGCATTAGATTTTCTTTCCCTCACTTTCTTCTCTTTCTAACAGAGACAGACACATCCCTTTTCCTGCGTCCCATTTTAGATGACTGATGGAAAAGTAAACACCAAATATGAGCATGTGGGGATGGTTTATTTCTTTTGCCTTGACTAGAAGGCAGTGTTGAAAAGGAGACACTGCTGTCATTTCACAATGTAGGAAATTTAGAAAAGGTGTTAGAGCTGTTTTAAATAATTTCTATTTTTGGATTATGCCATTCATGAGGGTATGTAGTCTTTCCTTTATAGAAGGAATTTGTTTAAAGTATATCTGAGATTTCTTGGTGACAAATAAACAATGTGTTCAAAAGAAAGCCCAGTAATTTTTTCATTAGATGATTCATGCTGAAAAATGTCAAATGATCAGAAATGAAAAGACCCAATGATCGGGTCATTAGAAACATATGGTTATGGGGATTATTATGCATGCCAACTCTAAATATGGAATCTCTGTCCCTTCTTTTGTCCTTATAAAGATGGCAGAGTCTTTTGTGCCTAGTTCTTTTCTTTTTACATCTTAAACTCAGTGTTTTTACATTTCCTTTACTTGTGAGGCAGCACAGCACAGTGGGTAAATGTAATGATTGTGGGGTGAGTTTGTCTGGGTGTAAGTTCTAACTCTCCTACTTATTCATTGGGTGATGTTGAGAAGGCTACTTAGCCTTTCTGTACCTCAATTTCCTAATTTGTAAAATGAAAATAATGAGCATATTTACCTTGAAAGATTACCCTTAAAACAATTTGTGGTTCATAATAGGTGTTCAATCAATGTTGTTTTCATTATTTACTTTGACTAAACTTCCTATTTTTATTGCCCCCCCCAACCCAGGGAAGAAAGGTTATATTTAGGATATCACTTTAGAATGGTTCAGACTTGAAATGTCTTTAAAATGAGGAATTTAGATTGTTATCTTCATGAAAATTGAATATGTGATATTTTGGTCATGGGTTTGAAGATAGATGTACTTATACATATAAGGAATCATACTGTGTTATGGTAATTTCTCCACGAATTAAGAATGGATAATTCCATTTTAGGCCAGTGAACTTTGGATAATTTTGTTTAGTGAGAAAGGCTCCATTATCTATATTTCTGTTCTATTTTCTCTGAAGCAATGAAAAGGTTGTACTAAAGAGGGTAACTTTTTAAATCATATTGAAACCCTTAACAATAATTCAAGTAAAATATAACTTTATGAAAATAAATTCTTCCAAGCTGAACTTGAGATGCATGCTGAGGATAATTTTTAGAGGTATTAAAATAATGTGTCTAGATTCAGGTAATCCCAAATTCCTAATTATCCTCCAACTCATTAAATCAATAGCATCCATTGCTTCTTGGGAAGGAAAGACCCAGCTGAGAACAAACAGCATCTATAGCAAGCTTTTTGGAGAGAGGCAAGAAGTGAGTGTCATAATTTTCTTATAAATTTGGAGTGGGAATCATGAAGCAGAACAGAACACCCTTTCCACTGCCTGTTTTGAGAGGACCAGTGGAGATGAGAGCCAGGTACTGGAAGATGCAGAATGCAGAAATCTCACTACCAGGCGTAATGATACATTCCGTGGTCATAAGTATGTACCAGCCTGACACCATAAAAGATCAGGCAAGTGAAATCACCGCCAACAAAAGAGGCTTCCCAGTGGACTGGACAGATTGCAGAACATCTCAAGCAGAAACCATTGAGATCCCAGAGGATGGAGGAGATAGGTACCCCTCTTTACTCAGACAACACCACCTTAGGAAGAAGGAGAATGTTTACATTTTAATTGTGCAGTTAAACGATTTTTCTTCCATCAGTAAGAAAAATACGTCAGTTGTAAAAAGTAAAGTTAATGAGTTGTAGAATATAAATTCTACCCCCACTACAGAAAGTACTAAAGATATTCATTCAAGTTAAAGGTGTTCTAAAGTAATTGAAAAGTTGAATTTTCTGAGGGTTGGAAATGTGGCAGCATAGACAGCACATTCAGCCCGAATGCAGGACCACATGCCCCACACAGTCTCAGTGCCTGGAGGTTTGTAATCTAATTGTTCATCTCACTGTAATTTCTCTCTTTAAAATTCTATTTGGCTGGGCGTGGTGGCATACACTTGTAATCCCAGTACCTGGGAGGTGGAGACCGGAGGATCCAGGTTCGCGGCCAGCCTCAGCTACTTAGTGAGGCCCTCTGCAACTTCGTGAGACCCGGTTTCAAAATAAAGTATAAAAAATAGGGCCGGGGGTGTAGCTCGGAGGTAAAATGCCCCTGGGTTCAATCCCTGGTACCGCAAAAAAAAAATTTCTATCTGTATTTTGCTGTCCACGTAATAATTTTCTTGCAGTCGTCCTCTTTTGTCAAGCCCTTCCCTAATTCCTGAATCTTAGTGATGCATTTGTTTATAGCTGGAAGTAATGTGATCCATCCTCAAGGTTTTGTTTTAGTTTTGTTTCTTGTTTTATTGCTATTTTTTGTTCCTTTTGAACACTTCTAATTATAAGTTATACCAAGGTGGGAGTAATTTATTCTGTAATTCTTAGCTACAGGTAATTACTATTTAGAATCAATTTTATTTCTATGCCTTTACTGTTATTCTAAATATAATATATACTTTCTGGCCATGATGATACAATCATTTTAATAAAGAATCAAGCTGACCAACAGCAGGAAGTGTATATAACTATTTGAATACCATTGCTAAGCAATTGAATTCAATGACCACGCTGAAACTTGAGAAAAGCATACTTACTATTTAGTTTTGTGGTATATTGATGTTTCACATGTCAGTTTGCCTGTTTCATGGGATTTGTAAGCTGAAAGACCTTGATGCTAACTTAATATAAACAAGATAAAATATTCTTAACAGCGTGTGCTAACCATATGTGGGATTCATTTGATGATGTTTTTCATTTTCTTTGTAAAGCATATCTCAGGACCACTAGCAGTTATTTTTCAGAATTTTTTTTGTGGTACTGGGGATTGAACCCAGAGGCATTCTACCTCTGAGCTACACCCCCAACCCTATTTTATTTTTTATTTTGAAACAGGGCCTCACTAAGTTGCTGAGGCTGGCTGCAAAATTTCAATCCTCCCATCTCAGCCTCCCAAGTACTGGGATTACAAGTGTGCAACACCATGCCCGGCTCTTGTTCAGAAGTTTAAAACACACAAATAAAGTGGTATCAGAGTGAGCAGTGGATCCATCATCTAAGGTTCCACCTAAGCTGAAGCCTAGTATATCACAGACAGCAAAGCCAGATGCTCTTGTCCATTCCGCGCATCCACTCACTCACTCATCTAGGGATTTTTGTTTTTGTGTTTTTTCCTCCTCTGGGTCAGGCATGTGCTAAATACATTTGAGATGGGAGTGATGGAAGTCATTGTTTAGAGACTCAAGGAATGTAGAGTTTGTCAGGGAGTTGGACTTATAAACAGGCACATTAGAATAAAGGTTGACCGTGGAGCCTAGAGGATGGGCTGATTCAACTTGGAGGTGGTCAGGGGAAGGGCTGCTTTTGTCTTGATGAATTAATACCCATTATTATCCAAGCAGAAATAGAAAGGAATCATTTAATATAAGAAGCAAGAATGAAGGTGACTTTTTGAGAGAACTTCAAGAAGTTCGATGTGACCAAAACATAAGATATATCTTGTGTGTGTGTGTGTGTGTGTGTGTGTGTGTGTGTGTGTGTGTGTGTGGTACTGGGGATTGAACCCATGGACATTCTACCTCTGAACTACATCCCAGGCCTATTTTATTTTTTATTTTGAAACAGAGTCTCACTAGGTCGATGAGAGTCTCACTACTCGCTGAGGCTGTCCTCAAACTTGTGATTGTCCTATCTTAGCCTCCGAAGTACTGGGATTACAAGTGTGTGCCACCACACCCATCTCATAAGGTACATATTGAGAAAGTGGTGTGATATAGAAATTGAAAAGTTCAGTTAGAGCCAGATCATGAATTATCCAATTTGAATCTCACAAGAACTCTGTAAGGTACAGATGAGGAAACAGACCTGGGAAGTTCAAAAACTTTCCCAGGGCCACACAGAAGTAGCATAATGGGTTTTTTTTTTTTTTTGTCCGTACTAGGGATTGAACCCAGGGGCATTCTACCTCCAAGCTACACCCCCAGCCCTGTTTTTATGTTTTATTTTGAAACAGGGTCTCACTAAGTTGCAGAGGGCCTCACTAAGTATCTGAGGCTGGTTGCAAACCTGTGATCCTCCTGCCTCAGCCTCCCAAGTACTGGGATTACAAGTGTGCACTACCACGCCTGGCTTATTTTTAATTTTGACACAGGGTCTCGCTAAGTTGCTGAGGGCCTCGCTAAATTGCTGAGGCTGGCCTTGAACATGCAATCCTCCTATCTTAGCCTTTCAAGTCCTTTGATTACAGGTGCATACCACTATGCCTGACCTTAAAATTTATTAATAAAAATAATAGTAGCTCTCACTCTTGTTCTTATAGCAGACAAGAAGCTCCTATTCACTTACACAGCCATATGCTTACAGTCTGAATTGAGCATGTGTTTCTATCACATGCATCGACAACTTTTAATTCAATTCTTCTGAATATTTACCTGTGTAGATGCCTGGAAGTTGCGATCAAATAGCTGAGAGAACAGGCCCCGGATGGGGCAGAAAGGAAGGGTAGCCTTGTGCAGATTTTTAGATGAAGTTGGCAAAAATTATTTTGTGATTTCTTCTTCCAGAATAAGAATCCAATACTACTGAATAATTTGATGTCTTAGAGAGTGACTTGCAACTGCAGAAACATTAAAAGAATTTAGTTAAAACCTTTAAGATGAAACAAAATTTAACTATAAGGAGAAAAATAATCATTTTTTTGAGGAAAAATTTATTAACCCGGAGCCCATCTTCCCTAGGAGAGGTGCAGTGTTACCTTTAGCTAAGTGTGTCTGTATGTAATTTCCTTGGAATGAAGAAAAGCTATAGAATTCTTTACATTCTTAAAGGTACCAAATAAATTATGAAATATTAAGAGACAGTATGGCACCCTAAACTGAGTCAGTGTGTGTAGTGATTTCTTCTTCCAGAAGAAATTTGTGTCTCTGTGTGTCTATGTGTGTGTTTGTAATTAGCCTCAGATTGCTTTTAATCTATAGTGTTAGATTCTTCACGGCTGATCCTAAATAAGCAAATAAGGAATTTTAGAAGACATTTCAGGTTAACATTTGGAAGAAGTTTTTTTTAAATATTATAAAAGGATTTGTGTGTGTGTGTGTGTGTGTGTGTGTGTGTGTGGTGTTGGGGATTGAACCCAGGGGCATTCTACCTCTGAGCTACATCCCCAGCCCTATTGTATTTTTTATTTGGAAACAGGCTGTGAGTCTCCCTGAGTTGCTGAGACTGACTTGGAATCTGTGATCCTCCTGTCTCAGCTTCCCAAGTACTGGGATTATAGGCATGCACCTCCCTGCCCAACTTGAAAGGATTTTTTTAAAGTAACATGTTTATTCCATCATTTCCAAACAAAAACATTAGCATTAGGTTCCACAACAGTAAAGCTTTAGAATCTACAAGTTAATGTTTCATATATGAATTATAAATATAGCATCTTAATTATGTTAATTAATTCAATACTATATCATTAGTCTCTCAGCTAATGTGAATAAATAGAAGTGTAATGTTTAAGTTAGATTTCTGCCTTTTAAAATTTGTTACGGTCTACTAAATCTTGTTATAAACCCTCCCTTCTACCTCCAAAATATTTTCAGATGATGCAGAATAGAATAGAAATTGCTACATAACTGTACAAATTAAAGTAGTATACTACATAATAGCCATGAAATGCAAGGAGCATTATTATGAAGTTTTTGATAGATCCAGAATGTATAAAAGTGATATAACCATAAATTAAATTTAATGTTGTGTTTATCAATAAAATTAAAATCTGAGAATCTTATTCGTATCATCTGTTAAACTTTTGCATGTCAATGATTTTTTATATATTTGTTTCTTTTAAGGGTAGCTCTGAAATGTCTTTCATTTTTTTAAATTATTGGCCTCGAAATTTAAATTTATTTGGTATTATTGTATCCAATCTAAAATATCTAAGCAAAGATATTTTAGAATAATAATTAAATATTATTTGCATTTTCTGGTAATTGAAGAAATATATAAAATTAAAAAGCCATAATCTTGTTTTATTCTTTTCTTCTCTGAGAGAAGATTTTGTGGATTTTGCTGCATTTGGAGAATATTTTTTCAAATTCTTCCCACTCTTGTACATATATTTTGAAATTTAGTTGAAGAACCATTTATAATTTTGAAGACAAAGAAAATATCTATACTTCTATATTTAATCTCTTTATTTTATTTTTTATAGATATGATCGTTTACTGAATTTTTGGTGCATTATAATTATACATAGTAATGGGATTCAATGTGACACATTTGTATATGCATATGATATTTATATATGTAATCTTTTTAGAAATAATTCTAATAATTGAGCATATAATTAAAAAATGTTAACAAACTGTAAATTCAGATTATACATTAATATCACCAAATTGCTTGATTTTCCAGCCACCTATTTGTTTGATTAAGGAATAATTTTCTACAACATGTAATGTTTTAAGAAGGGAGGGCTAAATGTGCAATGTGTGCATGTATGATGTTCATACCCTGACATATATCAAAATGTATAATTACAAAGCACCAATAAATTAACATTAAAAAAAATAAAAAATAACCTTTGCAAACCTGTTGAAATTTTGAAAAATAAACAAATGTTTTACAGAGGTGCTTACAAAAAATTGATGGTCTTAGGAGCAGTTTTGCAGTTCTTCAATTGACATTTCCTTTGTAAACTTTATCACTGCTAAATCTAAAAGGCACATATGACCTTGTATATGCACAAAATGTGCAGTTAAATGCTTGTATGTGTTAATAGCATGATCTTAGGCCTGGCTTAGATTTTTAGGAAAATAAATTTGAACAAGCGCAATTAAGAAAACCCCTAAAAAGCTACATGAGTTTATCCTATCATTCTCTTAGGACAGATAAAAGTCAAGAATCTCTCTTTAAAATGGTTTCTAGGACTAGGGGTGCAGCTCAGGGGTAGAGTTCTCATCTACCATGTGTGAGGCACACCCCCCAACACACACACAAAAAAATTTAAAACGATGGTTTCTGATGTCTCCTATTTCTTATACAGATTCTGTTTTTGTGGTATACTATTAGTTGTCACATCTGATATTATTTAATGAACTGAAAAACATTGATCTCATTATTAGTGTTCAGTGAGAATTAGCTCTTTATAATGCCAGTTTTTAATATTAAACTTAAGCATATTTATAAGTATTAAATCATTAGTTAAATTAAAATATTCTTTGTTTTTATTCTGATTTCCAGTAATTTCCAAAATCCCTCTAATCAAAGTTGAAAAATTATTTATGCCACTTTAATGGTAACCATATTTTCAAGAAATAAAATGTTTTTAGCCTACTCTGTTTTTCTTAACAAATTTTATAATTTAATGGTGACAATTGATCACAAAGGAATTCACTCCAAACCTGCAATACTTTCAAATCTATTTATTTGCATTTTTTGAATTATTTTCAATGTTTTGTGAGTGACTTTTCTCTATGAATCAAGTTTTTGATGGCAGAATAAATTTGCTTCCACTTAAATGTAACACCCAATTATCATTTATTTAAATATTGTGATACTTTAGAACATATTCTAAATTTTTTATAATTTAGAGATAAAATTTTACAAATAGTACCACTCATTTTTATGAATTTCACACTGTATGAAGAATCCAGTCCTAAAAGAGCACTGATCTAGGTTAACAGAACACCCCATTATTTTACATGAACATCATGAGCACTATGGTTTGACTATACATTTTTGCAAAACATCATGTCATGAAATCTTATTTTGGTTTTATAGCCAACTAAGTAAAGTCAATGAGGAAGACACCCAAATCATTGCCCAAATATTGAATTATGGAAAGGAGTAAGCTTGCAAAGTTATACACGAGCTGTTTATGCAGAGTTTTCTGTAGGAGGGGAGAGGTAGAGCCCTAGTAGAATAGGTTCAAGAGTTCATAGGAGTGAGGGAAGTAGTGGGACTGGGCTGATCTCTTCAGAGGCTTAGCTGTGAAAGGAAGGTCAGAGGGATATTACAGAGAGCTGTTGAATCAACTGTGGGGGAGACTTGCAGGCTTACTGTTGGTAAGCACTAACAGTAGAGAGGAAGAGGTTGCATTTTTCTGGAGAAGGAAGGAAGGAAGATAACAAATGAAATAAGATCTTCAACCTGGAGTAATGGAAAGGAATGAATTCAGAACCTAGGAGGAAGGGATTTTTATGCTCAGAGATGGGCAGGAAGAGTGGGAGGAGGGGGTGGTGTTGGTGTCTGAAGGCGACAGGACAGGAAGTAGCGGAAGTTCATGCCTTGTTTATTTTATTCATTAAGTGGAAGGCAAACCATTTGTGAATGGCAAGAAGAGAAGGCCGGTTGATTGTAAGGGTTTTGAGAATCGAAAATTTGGGAATGGCTCTTCTCAGAATTGGATGGAGCTAGCCTTTAGGACCAACTAAGTATTTAGTTCTGTGGTGTGGTGACCCAGTAAGTTGACTAGCATTTCCTGAATACTTGCTACAGGGCAAGTGCTTGCTTAGGCTTGGGGGATGCAGAGATGGGAGACTTGGTCCTGCACCTCAGGATTTTCCAGACTGGCTGTCATGTGGGTCCTGCTATGGCAGCTAACAGGAGCAATATTTTTCTCAGCTTGGGAGAAGGGATAGGCAGATAAACTCTTCCTGAAGGGGATCTGCTTCTTAGACTCCTTGATGTGCCTGCTTAGCTTTATATGTGTTTCAGACAAGATTATCTATTCCTCAAGCAAATTAGAAACAGAAAATTGTAAAGGTCGAAATTATGTGCTAAATGACATCTGACAGGACAATAGGAAATTAACAAACCACAAAAACTAAAAGAAAAAAACAAGAACATACTAGTCAGACTCCTTCAGTTACTAGTGCCCCAAATCCAATTCAAAGTGGAGAGAAGGAGGAGGAGGAGGGGAAGGAGGAGGGAGAGGAGAAGGAGGAGGAGGAGGAGGAGGAGGAGGAGGAGGAGAAAAAAGTTGATTCACATCATTGCAAAAATCTGGAGGTACTCCTGGTTTCAGGAATGGCTATATCTAAGCATTTAAACAATATCAAGTTTATCTCCTTCTACATATTTGAGAAAGGAACCTACTATTTATTCCAGCAGTTTTGTACTGTAAAGTAATAAGCCTGTGCATTCCTATTTGAGAAGGAAAAATTTCCCTTTGTCATAGTCATGTGGCCGTCCCTCAAGTCCAGGTTTAGGAAAGCTGCATTCCCTGTCCAATCTGCCTGCTGAATCTGATGGAGATATTTTGCCTCAGCATATAGTAACAACAGTTTGCTACTATTCATTTTTTTGAAAGACTTGAAGCAAACCCACCAAATCTACAGTTCAAGATCATCATGAATTCTTCCCATGGTTTGGATTAGTCGGGTATTTTTAGGCTTTTGTTATTAATTCTGAAAACTTCACCTTTATTAACAGAGGAACTACTAATTACTTGAACATAATTCTGAATAAATACCATGTGGAAATCCAGTGTTGAGAGAGAGTAATTCAAACAGTAGAAAACAGAAATATATACTAGAATCTTAAATGTAGATGTAGAATAAATCACATGTGCTTATTTGATAAAGAATTTTTGTGGTTATAGAACTCTGAATAGATAAAGCATTATAAATGCTTCATTGTGGATCCTCCTTAATATTGAAATATACTGGCCTGTTCACAGATATCTTAAAGATTTTGAGTTTAATAGAACCTATTAAGCATTTTTACTAATATTGCTTAATACTTTCAGGAAACCACTTGATATTGAAATTTAATATTCCTAATTTTTAAAGTCAAGACATAGTAGTATGTGTAAAGGAATCGTTAGTTTTGGAGTTTGTAAAATAATTTCTGTATGTTTTATGTAATCAATTATTATGAATCTTTTTATTGCGCCCTATTGCATTGGAATTCCTATACTCTTTTTTGTTAGAATATTGCCCAAGGATGTCTATAAAACATATTATTTCCTTTATCTGGTTTAACTCCTTTAAACCTCACTGGAATTCATCTGTAGATGATCAATTTACCATTATTATTGGTGCTGCTCTTATAATAAGTCAAGTAATAAAGTACACCTAGGGTGATATACACCATAAATCTGTGAGTTTGGTTGTCTGATTTTGTTACTATGATTAATAGAAATGAAAACTATTATTATTTTTGCATCATTTAGCAGATAGTTTTTGACATAAACAGTCACTACAATCAAGAAAAGTATATCTGTTTAGCATTAATAATTCTTAATGCTTGGGTTTCAAAACTATGTTTGAAAATCACTTGAAGGCTGCACGTCAGGCCTGTTATTGATTACCAAATAAATGTCCTTCTATGAGAGATATGAGAGAATATAAAAAGTTTGAAGTTTCTGCATAATCTAGAGTAAAAATGAAGGTTTATGACTTGAAATTTGCAGCCAAAATACCCTCTCCTCTCTTTTGTAACATTTTCTTAACCAGATAAGGTTATAGTTATGGTCACCACATTTTTTGTTAGAGCAGGACATCCTGCCCTCTACATTTCTGCTCGGAGGTTGAAGCCCTACGAAACAAAATAAGCACCATTGTTATATAAGTACTGTATGTAGACAAGATATGTTTAGCTAAAGATTAAAATATGAAAGCTTTAAGTCTGGGTCAGTTTTTTAAGAAATACCTCTAAACAAAAGCCAAAACAAAGATTAAAGGATAGTGTAAACAATACAATTAATGCTTGATGAGCAAGCATTAATATTTCACTAAAGACATTTTATTTAGCAAAGACTGAACATTAAAGACCTCCCTGGACCTATAAAATGGATATGCAGATGAAGACAGACTGGGGTGCCTTGCTATTGCCCAGGGGCAGGAAGAAGACACACAGATAGAAGATGGCTGATCTTTAAATGGCTCAAAATTGAAGCCCCAAGCACACTTCTTCTTAAAAAATACAATTGACATTGTATTTTTTATTTATTTTTTAACTTCCTTACTTAAGATGATAAAATAGGAAAATCTGGACAAAAAAATATGGGTAGGAATAAAAAAATGTGTATGGGATGGTATGCCAACATAGAGTTCATGCTCTGTAGTCCAGCCCATTCAGAAGCAACATCAGATTTGGTTCTAAGATTTCTAGCAGCCAGAAAAAAGAAGGAAGCCAGATCAGTTACAAGCATAACCATTTTCACAAGAATAAACAGTTGCGCTAGAGAAACAAGACTGTTTACTGACACTAAAGAGAGACATTTCTTCTGTTAGTCCTTATACGGTTAGGAAAATGGTGGCTCCTCCTCCTTTGGCTCAAATGTTTGGTAGAACCTTCTGATTTTCTAAAATACTAAACAGAACTTGGAAATCTCTCAATGACAAGGTAAAAGGTAAGATTTGATGACATTATTTCATCCCTAGAAAAATGCTCATGACATTTTGAATCATAGTAAGAATAGTTTATTGTTTTCAACACTAACTAAATGCTGTAAATAACCAAGATACCATTAAGTTATGGACATCAGTGATAATTAACATGGTTTATGCTATTTTGCAGTTTGCAAAGTGCTTTCACGTTTCTTTTCTTTTTTTTTTTTTGCGGTACTGGGGCATTCTACCTCCGAGCTATACCCGCAGCCCTATTTTTTATTATTTATTTTGAAATAGGCTCTCACTAAGTTGCAGAGGGCCTCACTAAGTAGCTGAGGCTAGCCACGAACACGTATCCTCCGGTCTCAGCGTCCCAAGTACTGGGATTACAAGCGTGCGCCACCACACCGGGCTCATGTTTATTTTCATATATAGTCTGTACAGTGTCTCTGTCGAGTAGATAACATTATCCCTTTCACAGTGGTCTGCCTACTGGTTTGAGGTCAGGGGACTTGCTTGAACTCACACAACAAGGAAGTGGTATAGCTGGGTCTGAAACTAGAACCAAATATTTAAAATAACATGTTTTTCCCACTGTAGCAACTGTAATTCAGTTTTTCAAGAAAAAACTCCCAATCACTTATCATTTCATAAGCATTTTTCCAATGCTTGTTTCATCTATTAACAGCATCTTTTATCTATTACTGTAATATTGATAATGTAGAATATGTTGGAGGATGATGATATGCATAATAAAATAACTATCTTTTATTGAATGCCATGCTATTACTTCAGATAGTTATTGTAAAGGCTCATAAGGTAAGTATCAGTGTCCACATTTTGCAGCTGAAAGAAACTAATGTCAGGATAAATAAAACTAACATACTTGGTATGTGGCAGAGCCAAAGATTGAACCAGATCTTTCTAACTCCCCAAATCTCATTCTTGGTAACCACATTGTGTGGCTTGGCAGTTTTCATGACAGATATCAAACAAGTGTTCATGATGGTGGAGTTAATTGTAGAACAACGTGTTCTTTCCTTAGAAGGAAAATTACAGAAAGTATAGCTTCCTGCATTGGCTACAGTGTAAATGTCTGTTTATTCCCTAGGGCATAATAATATTGACAAACAAGGTAGTTTTATTTTTTACACAAGTCTTTGTATCTGTATTTAAGAATATGGCATGGAGGGTTTCCAAGGTAAAGCTGCCAGCCTGATAGCCAACAGGTTCTAAAAGTGAATAGTGAACTGATTATGTATGTCACAGCAGAACCTCCACTTTGGAATTCAGCACATAAGCACTTTCTTTGTGCTCTTTATTATAGCTTTTGAGATAGTAAATAGGTGCTGTCATTTTTAGTTTGACTGGCTACAAAAAATCATGGTTTTAGCAAGGAGAGAGAGAACCATGTCCAACTTATTTTAGAATTCAAAATACTCCTTTGTCAAAAATCCGCTGGCTATAAGTGTGAGGATTTGTCTGTGTTTCTGCTAGTCTCTTTTATTGGTCTATGTGTCTGTTTTTATATAAGTACCATGATGTTTTTGTTACTATAGTTCTGTAGTATAATATGAAATTAGGTATTGTGATACTTTCAGCATGGTTCTTGTTGCTTAGAATTGCTTTGGATATTCTAGGTCTCTTGTTCTTCCATATGAATTTTATGACTGTTTTTTTCTAGCTCTGTGAAGAATAACCTTGGTATTTTGATAGGAGTTGCATTCAATCTGTAGATTGCTTTAAGTAGTAAGATGGCCATTTTGACAAAATTTATTCAGCCTATCTAAGAGCATAGGAGGTTTTTCCATCTCCTAAGGTCTTCATCAATTTTTTCTCCAGTATTTTCTGATTTTCATTTTAGAGGTCTTTCACCTTCTTGGTTAGATTTATCCCTAAGTATTTTATATATTCTGTTCTTGTGGCTATCCTGAATAGATTTGTTTTCTGGATTTATTTTTCAGTGGATTCATGGTTGGTGTATAGAACAGCTATTGATTTTTTGTAAGATGACTGTATTGGATAACACTGCAATTCTACTTTTTGGCATCTATCTCAATAAAATTGTCAAACAAGTCTATACAGGATGTAGTGTAGGCAAAATGTGGACAGTGCATATCACAGAGCACTAGACAACAGTTGAGTACCTGTAGCAACTTGGAAGGACTGTCAAAATAGCATAGAGCAATAAAAGAAGTCTGATGTGATCTATCATAGAATCCAGTTACACAAATTAAAATAAGGACATAAAAGCAGTTATCTAGTTGGTATGAATTCTTATTAATAAGATGCATATAAATATATTAGAATATGCATGGGAAGAGAAGAAGGGGAATGGAAATTGAGAGTAAAAGGAAAAACAAATATAACAGAGGGACTTTCTGTGAATGAATGGTTACAGTGTGCCATTAAATTAATAGCATGTTAATAAGAGCCTAGAATATGGAGATTCAAGGTTGTAAGAGATCACAACTTGAAGAATTCAGCAAATACTTCATGGAAGATGTGTCATTTGAGGTGTATTGTGAGGATGGATAAAATTTTGGAGAGATGCTGGAGAGGATGGGGAGCTGGCATGGGAAGTAGGTAATGGACTATATGAAGACAGCCTTCTAGCAGGATCAGTACCAGCAAATGCTTGGCAACACAGTTCAGTTAAAAAACTCTTGGCAGAGGTCAGTTAAAAAAAGAGGAGTTCGCTTTGGAGCACATGGTACCCCATGGGGTAGTGTTGTATTAGCCAACAGTTTTTAGCACTGTCAGTCACTGTGTTGAGTATTTTGTGTACCATATCTAATTAATCCTCACAAAGGCTATACAACATAGATTATCTATTCATGACCATAGTCATCACCATCATCATCATCCACTTTACACATGAAGAAGCCATGTCTCAAAGAAGTCAGTAACTTTCCATCCACACATCCTGCAAGTGCCAGAGTTATGATGAGAAGTCAGGTTTATCTGATGCTACTGTGCTAGACTCTCTTTCTCCAGAGACATTGGCACTTTTGAAAAATAGTGCCATGCTATCTATTCCTGTCAGCATAAATGCAAAAGGGCCCTGTGGCGAAGTGGTTAAACAATTCAAAACTCAGCCCTATGCTAGGTATGGCTTTAATTACCCCCTACTACTGATTAGCTTGATAGCAAAAGAGGATATTTGAGAAGGAAGCTGCCATATTATAAAGGCCTGCCTATATAATAGAAGCCTTTCTGCTCATGTGTCTCTCATTGAAATGATGGAAGGGCTCTGGCAACATTGAACTACATAAGGAGAAAACACTTCTAAGCACCCTTTTAACCCTGTTAGAACTATGCATTCTGAAATCCCTTCAACTAACAAATGGGTAAGAACAAAAGGGGCAAAACTAGTCTTTCAACTACAAAGATGAGGCTAAAGCATTAGAGAGCGTCATTTATCATGCCGAATGGATATAGTTAAACTCCAAGCTCTTATGCAATTAAAGGGGGGGTGGCTCCCTCTGTAAGGTAGGATTCTGAGTCTCAACATATTAAACTTGAATGCAGGAATTATTCTGGTCTATATTGGAATGGAATTTGGTTCATTGGAAATAAATAGCTAGGTGAACATTTAAGCCAATCACTATGGCTATTTTGTGTTTTGGAAAGTGACATTTGCAACATGAGAAAACAGTTAAGTATAGAAGTCCACCAATGGGAAACAAAAGCCAAAATGTTTAGAAAGGGCTTTTAGTGACAGACCCATATGAACTAAAGTTTCAACAAGTCTGTTTTTTATTTATGCCTTCCTCCTTCTTGCATCTTTACCCATTTCTCAAATTCTTCCCTTGCTATTTACACATCAAAACATCTGGGATTGTGCTTCCAGCACCTGCTATAGGAAGTGGATATTGTGCTGCTGAAAATATGCTTTTAAATGGCAAAATTTAAATTAATATTCCTTATTTAGTTCACAAGCAATGTATTTTAAAATCTGGTTATTCTAAACAAATATACAACCTAAAAACAATATCAACAACAAAACAAATATCCAAACCTGAAGATCTTGATAAAATTTTAAGAAAAGGAAGAATATAACACACAGACTGAAAACAGACTCTTCATAGTTTAGACCTGGAAGACTCTGCAGTACATCTGTTTAACATCTTGCAGTATGAAGAACTTGCCTTGAAAAACCTTCTGCACCAATGACACATAGAATAAAAGGTTATGTTATGACTTTCAGATGGAAACCTGCAAAAGTTTATCTGCTGTGCTAGACTGTTCACTCTTGCTACTTTTGATTCTGTTAGGGAGATTTTTCATGTGTGAATTATAATGAACTTTTAAAGTTTCTATCGGAAAAAGAAAACAGAAACAATTTTTACTTGGAGAGAGTGAATATGCTATGGAATGAATAGAATGTTTTAGTTGTGATGTCCAAATGGAACTAAAATCCCCCCAGTAGGGATTTTATAGAGTGTGTTTTAATAATAAGCATATATGCCTATAATATAACCCAATGTGGGTTGAGAACAAAAGCACTATGTTTGAAATATGGAAGTATTACAAAACTGGCATTGTTGCCAACATTTATTGAAAGTTTAGTTGAGAAAACAGGAGTTTGTTTCCAGGTATGTCTACAGAAAAAATGCCCTTATATTGATGTGGCAAAAATCATAATTTGTGTGGAGGCACTTGAGTTTGGAATAATGTAGTAGAACAATTAGAAATCCCTTTTGAGATCAGTTTGCTACCAGAATTGTATCATTTTTGCTTACATTTTTCTTGGCCCTGGATGGGTAAAAAAAGGAGGGGGATTTCTATACACCCAAGGTTCTCCTGTGTTTAGCTGTCAGGTGGATGTGCATTTTCTTGATTCATAGGAAGGAATTCTTCCTTTTTCCTCAACTACCAAGAGACACTGCCAGCCTCTTGCCTCTGTGTCTCCAGCATCCAGCATATATATCATGAAAATGTGATTTGAAGCTCACTGTGCCACAAGTGGGTGTGTGAGCAAAGGAGAGGTAGCATTTCCATCAGAGACGTACACACCCTCTAACCCAGACAAAGGAAGAATCTGCTCTGCAGAGGGCTTGCTGCAAGGGATTTTCCATGTGCATTTTATTATGCCGAAGCTGACCGTGGTGACAAGTTCCACATTAAATAGCTATCTGTCTTTTCTGAAATTTCACATTCTCTTCCCTTTGTAGGGAAAGTGATGTAATTCTCTATTGCTTGTGTAAACAGTATGATTTAATTGTAGGGTGTCAGTTTTCCCTTGTGCCCCATGAAAACTGCATTCTCCTCACTTGGGTGCCATTGTAGACTTTGGTTATATAGTGATTACCTGTGTTGTTGAGGACAGTGGGGTGCATATACCTTCACTGTTAGTAGCCAGAAGTTTTCACTGGGGAAATAAGTTTAGTATACTGTTATTAATTTGGTTTAGAAAATAGCTGCAGAGTGCTCAGACAAATAAGACATAGCAGAACACATGGTCTTCGTTATTCAGTAACTATCCCTCTGCAAAGGAAACATGGTCTATTTCCCATTTGAGAGAGAGAGAGCTTACAAAAACTAGTAAATATGGAAAGAGGGCTACACATGTACTATAATTTTATTGAATAGTTCTCCTCATGCACTTATACAGCCCCTCCTCCCTCAGCCCCCTGACATACACACACAACTTGTCCACATAGATGTATTCCCAGCTGGTATTAGCATAATCATTACCACATTATAAACAAGCCCACGGAAAAACAGCCTGAGAGATTTAGATGGCTTGTTTTTATAAATGAATGGAGGTGGGGGTGGAGAACCAGATATTTTGGGAACAAATTCTTCTTTTTCCTCCCTCTTTAGAAATAATAGATCTCATAAACTTCAATTGATAGCATGGATTGAGGAGGTGGGGTTGAAGAGAGTCATGACATATTCTGTATTCCTGGATGCAGGTCAGTGAATAGTTTTCCATGGAGCCCTTCTGTTGGAAGAAGTCCTCATCTGATATGGAAATGTTGAACATTTTTCTTTTCTATGGGAACACAAGTGGAGTACTTTTCTTCTGGTTTAATATAGTTCCTGTTGGTCAAGGTCTCTGGCTCTTTCTTTCTTTCTCTATTGTACTTTTTCCTGGAGTTGACTAGATGAGAAATCCTGGCTTAATGGCTAATTCCAACTTTACTGCCAAGACCAGAAATAAAATATGATGTAAAATATGGCATTACCTGAATGCTTCATGACATTAAATGCTGTTAGATCCAGGTTTAGTTGTAAAAAGAACCCAAGACAAAGGAAAGAAAAGAATTTTATGAAAGTAAGAGCTGGTTCATATGTCCAGGTTCTAAGAAATCAGACAACAGGCTGAAAAGAGATTTTCCCTTCCTTCCTTTTCTTTCTTTCTTTCTTTCTTTCTTTCTTTCTTTCTTTCTTTCTTTCTTTCTCTCTCTCTCTCTCTCTCTCTCTCTCTCTCTTTCTTTCTTTCTTTCTTTCTTTCTTCTTTCTGTCTGTCTTTCTGTCTGTCTTTCTGTCTTTCTTTCTTCTCCATTTGACTTTTATAGGAATACAGAAATATTTGACTTTTATAGGAATACAGAAAATAAGTATACTAGCTACAGAAGAATCATAGGTATGTTCTTTTAAACTTCTGACTCAGGAAACACCTAGAAAAGTATATGATTAGGATGAAGATGACATTAGTGAATGTGGTTGAGAAGATATACACACTGTGTGCTTCCTCTATCTTCCTTGGCCTAGTGATGTTTGTGCTGTGTATCTCTAAAACTGGAATCATATATAATGTGGATCACATGAATTTCAACATTCAGGAAATGAATCTTTAAATGCACTATTCAAATGTCTTTCAACTTTGATAATGGGATTTCTATTTGGGATAAATTTAACAAGGCTCTTTCTTCCTAGGCTAGCTCAGATTCAGATATGGGTCTTTGCTATGTGGAGCAGACCTATGGTAAAGGCCGTTTGGACTACTAGAACCTTACTTTAGCCCCCATACAGTATCCTCAAATTGCATTGAGTGCTGAAGTTACTTAATGTTTCATTATAAATAAATTATCTGATATGAAATGTGTTATTCCCATAAATTGTTTTTTCCACGATTAAGAAAGAATTAAATTAAAACAGTCTATTTCAAAGTAATGTGCCTATTTTTCCATTATATGTTCGCAAAGTTAATAAAGTAATTGATATTGTGAAGACTTTGCCAAAAGGCAGGGCATTTCCAGTCCTCACAATTAAACCAAGATGTCCAAAAGAGCTTGCTTAATGTATTATTTATTGAGCGCTGATGGGATTTCAGTGCAGTATATGACAACAAAGTCCAGCCAATGTACTCACAGTTTGAAGAAGAGTTCCTAAATATTGTTTCCTCTTGATAGTAGAATTTTAGATTTATAGAACAGAAATGGATCCTGGAGGATTTATGTTCTAACAAACTCATATTATGGATTTAGAGTCAGAGGCTTAGAGAGGGGAAGCAACTGGCTTTATCTTTTTTGTCTACATTCTGCAGCATTTTCCTTGGTTGAATATTTAGCCTCTAGCCTTCACCAACTGCATTTCACCCTGAATGTCACTGTAAGATTTAAATATAATTTTTATATATATCTTTAAATATAATTTTTTTGTGTGTTGTACTGGAGATTGAACACAGGGGTATTCTCCTCTGCACTACATTTGCCCCCAGCCCTTTTCCTTTTTTTTTTTTCAATTTTGAAACATGGTTCGCTAAGTTACTGCATTATGGCCTCAAACCTATGATCCTCCTGTGTCAGCCTCCAAAGTACTGGGATTAAAGGTGTGCACCACTGTGCCCAGCTTTTAAATATTATTGTTATCATGAATCCCTTTGTACTAGTCAAGGTTATCTTTTTTTTTTTTTGCAGTGTGGGGGATTGAACGC
>PVJS01000362.1:93049-137023 GCA_004027185.1 Glis glis
AAGTTGCGGAGGGCCTCACTAAGGAGAGAGAGAGAGAGAGAGAGAGAGAGAGAGAGAGCTGAGGCTGGCCGCGAACCTAGATCCTCCGGTCTCCGCCTCCCAAAGTACTGGGATTACAAGCGTGCGCCACCACGCCCGGCCCAAGGTTATCTTTTTAATTTATGTCTCCATATAATTGCTTATAATAAATTCCATATACATCATATATAATTGATATAACAATGCTCTTTCCTCCAAGGCTAGCTCAGACTCAGATAGAGGTCATTTCTATGTTAACAGACCTATGGTAAGGGCTGTTTGGACTACTGGAATCTCACTTTAATCTGAATATCATATATGGGATTTACTATAGGGAATTATATATGTATTAAATCATATATATGTACTATGACTTATTATAAGAAGTTGAATCACATGATTATGGGGGCTGAGAAAATCTAAGATCTTTATTTGGTAACCTGGAGACCTAGGTGTGGTGGAGTTCCAGTCTGAGGGCAGAAGCCCAGGGTTCCAGTTCAAGCCCTTAGGCAGGCAGAGTTCCCTCTTACTCTACCTTTTTGTTCCATTCAGATTTTCAGTTGGCTGGATGAGGGTCAACCACATAATGGAGGGCAGTTGGCTATACTCAGTCTACAAATTCAAATTTAATGTCATTCAATAACACCTTCACAGATACACCCAGAACAATGTTGGATCAAATGTCTGGGCACCTCCTAGCCCAATCAAGACAACACATAAAATTAACCACCACAACTTCCTTTCAAAGTTATAATTGCTGGTTTTTTTTTCCTTTGTAGTAAAGCATTTATTTACTTCTAAACATTTTTGTGGACTTAATCTTCTTTTGGACACAGGAAAAGGAGGAGAGAGTGCTGACTTTAGGTGCCAGATTGCTCTGAAGTACTAGGATAATTTTTTTAATGTTATGGTTAGATATAAAATGTCCCCTAAAGAGCTCATTTATTCAGGGTTGATATAGTGGAGTCTTGAGGGTTGTAATCCCAGCAGTGGATAAATCCATTTTAATGGATTTACCTTGGTGGTACATTGTAGGGTATGGCTGGAGGGGGTGGTCCCTGGGGGTGTGGCCTTGGGGATTATATATGGTTCCTCCTCCCCCTGATCTCTCTCTTGCTTCTGGCCTCCATGATATGAGGAGCACAGCCCTTGTGCTCTCCCTCTCTCCACTTCCTGCCACCATGCCCTGAGATCCATGGTCCTCAGCCTCACATGGAGCCAACCCAAAACCATAAGAAAATTAATCTTCTTTCCTCTAAGGTACGTGGTCGGTCTTTTAGGTTATAGCTGTATGAATGCTGACCTGAACACTTAGTGTTTATTTTTTATTATGAAAGAAATAAATATTTATCATAAATAGCAGATAATAGAGATAAATGAGAAAAGGAAGTAAATGTTCTCTTTAAATCAAGGATAAAAAATAACCTCTCTTTATAGAGTTTTAGAATTTTGTGTATGAGTCATTAGTTTTATAAAGTATGAGGCATAATATATATTTTTATATATTATCATTTTCCATTCACAAACACATATACCAATGAAAGGATTCTTTTTAATCATTTCATAGTATTTGTCCTATGGATGTGCCATAATTTAATGAATTAGTTAATATTATTAATTAATTATTCCCCACCAATATTGTTCACAGCTCTGTACATGGAGCTTTGTGTACATGCCTGATTTTTTTTAGTAAAAAGCTGTTTTGTGGAATTTTTATTTTCCTTATCAACTTTTAACTATTTTGTCTCATTATTTTCTACAACTTTCTAACACAAATCCTCCATTTAGTGGCCTCAGTTTTGTACTGTCTTGTATTTTTTACTTTTTCACATGTCCTGATTTTAGTCCTCCAGATAAGCTGCCACCATCATCATGTCTTCTTCTTCTTTGACTTTATTTTTTACAAGAAGTCTTGGGTTCACAGAAAAATTGAGTGGAAGGTTCAGAGATTTCCCACTTTTCCCCTGCACACACTTGCACAGTCTACCCTATTAGCAATATCCCCATCAGGGTGGTGCATGTGTTACAATTGATGAGCCTGCACTGACCCATCCTTATCATCCAAAGTCCATAGTGCATATTGGGGTTCACTCTTGGTGTTGTATAGTCCATGGGTTTTGACTAATTTATAATGATGTGTCACTGTAGTATCATACAAAATAGTTTTAGTCTCCTAAAAATACTCTGTGCTCTTCCTATTCACCCTTTCTTCCCTTCTAGGGCTCAGTCCATGTCTTTTCTCTCTGTTTCTTGAAGTGAAAAATAGATTGTATTTATTTTTGTGTCTAGTTATAAGCAAATATGAAGTAATTGATTTGAGCTGTTAGTAAAACTTACTGCAGTTTGTTAGATTACTTTCAGCTCAATAGACTAAAACCTAATGAAATTGCCATGTATGGTTTCTATTAGCTTTGAAAATTTGACTTCTCATAAGATAACTTAAATGGCTGAATAGTTTCTCAATCTTTCCATCAATTGACACATATTATTGAGTACATTGTTTATATTATTGAAATATTCACATTTTATAATGCAATAAAGTAAAAGAGACAATCTTTCTGTAAAGATATAGCTAATAATATAGGCCATATATGATGGATATCAATTATGCTTATCCTTGCATGACATTCTGTGAGAAAATTGTTCCATTTAACTAATGACATGAATGTTGCCTTTTATAAAATGACATTTACTATCTCATTATTGTTTGGACTTTTGTTTGATATTTGTTCTGATGATCAAGACTTTCTGTAAGCTTGACTAATGAATTATGGATAGAAAATATTAAAAATAGAATTTTTATAATAACTTGGAATAAACATTAATAAGTCTTAGAATGATGACCAAATTCAATTCAACTTTGAAATTAGAGCAAGCATTCAAGAAATACAAGCAGCTGGGTGTGGTGGTACATACTTGTAATCCTAGAACTTGGGAAACTGAGACAGGAAGATCACAGGTTTGAAGCCAACCTCAACAACTTAGAAAGGCCCTTAGCAGTTTATCAATTCCCTATTTCAAAATTAAAAAAAATAGCTCAGAAGTGGAATGCCCCCAGGTTCAATCCCCAGTACCAAAAAAAAAAAAAAAAAGAGAGAGAGAGAGAGAGAGAGAAAGAAAAGAAAAAATACTGTTTAGGAGGAAAACACAAAGCTAATAAGATGATAAGATAGTATTCTTCTGCCTATGAAGTTTATTACCTAGTTGGAAATTTGTATAAACACAACTCTCTGTTATGTCAGTTTCCAGTGGTGATACAGTAAGCCATTAGCATAGTGTGGTTTGAACATATAAGAAAGAACAAATATTTTTGTTCAAGCAGATTAAGGAAAGGTTCATTGAGTAAAAGACATTTGAGGAGGGCCTTAAAAGACCATGGGATTTTGGCATGTAAGTTATAAAGTGAATTGTAAGTGTGAGAATAGCATGAGCAGGCAGTATTGACATCTGAACCTATAATTGTTTCTGGACAATTCTGAGGAATCTAGTGCAACAGAAGCAAAGGGAAGATAAAATTGCAAAGGTAAGTTGGGGTCAGATTCTGTCTGAGAACTACCAATTGCCATGCTAAAGCAGTTCAGAATTCATGTTATAGGTATTGGCAGACAACTAGGAGAGAATTTTAAGCTGGAGAAGGCATGGTTGGATTTATCTTCTAGGGCGATTACTCCCCTTGTCACAAAATATGGGTTGCAAGAAGGACACTGGAAGCTGAGAGAATGGTTGGGAGGCTTAACAACAGTTCAGGATGGTTATCAACAATCATAAATTGTTATGCACAACAGTGCTTCTGCCACTTGAATTTAAACACGCTGGATTTTGTCTGTGTCCTGGAGCCTTCAGTACTTTTGTAGGATATCAATGTCTTATACCTTATTTTCTGATATCGGTTGTTTTTACAGTTTGGATTTAAAATGTTCCCCCAAACCTCATGTGTGGACAATCTAGCCATGTTTGGAGGTGGAGCATGATTGGGGGGACGGGGGATTCCTGGGGCATGTCTTTGGTACTATCTGTCCCTTGCCCTTACCCCCCTCTCTCTGCTCCAGCAGCCATTAGCTGGGCACGGTTTTTCCTCCTTTGCCATGCTCTAAGGCCCTGCCTCCTGCATAGTTCCTGCCTGGGAGCTTGCTGATCATGGTCTGACATCTGAAATCAAGATCCCCAAATAAACCTTTTTTCCTCTAAGTTGTGCTTGTCAAGTATTTTGGTCACAGAGACAAAAAATCTGACTAAAACTGTTGTATCTCTTTATATGTGGAGGTAGTGTTTGCACTGCCATCAGTGTTGCTAGCAGTGCTAAGTATTCCCACTGTCTAACAATTCAGATTTCCTCTTCTGTTGAATACCTGATTTTCATGAGGTTACATTTACTTTCTGGTACAAATTCTGCTCCATCCCACTTCTCTTCTTGGATAAGAAGGCAGGAGTAGAGGTAGATCCCGTCAAGAACTGTTTATTCCTGTTGGGATAGAGGAGAGCAACTATTGCCCTCCCAGCCCTCACAGAGGTGTGTCTTATAAAAGCGATATCCTTACTGGGTTCGTATCCTGATACTTATAATCCAAAATGATTTATTTTTGAGCCATGTATTCCTATCCTATGAAGAAAACATTAAATGTACATTATTATTATTATTACTATTATCATTATTTCCTGGGGATTAAACCCAGAGGCATTTTAACTCTTAGCTACACTCCTAGCCCTTTAGTAATTTTTTTGTATTAAAACAGGATGTTGCTAGGTTGCTGAGAGTCTCACCAAGTTGCTGAGGCTGGTCTTGAACCTGCGATCCTTCTGTCTCATTCTCCCAAGCACTGGGTTATAGGTGTGCACCACCATCCCTGACTTTATATAATTATTTAACCTTACAAGCAGATGCAAATGTACTTCATCAGTTTCACTTTACTTAGAAAGTTCTCCCTAGACACAATAGCCACTGTTCTTTTCCCTTTCATTTTACTCTCACTGTCTCTGTTACTGTCTTGCAAGCTGCTCTGGATGTTTTGCCAGGTTCTCATACGTTTCATATCTTTTCCTCAGGAACTATTTACTATCTTCTTAGCACTCTCCTGATCTGGCTACAGAGTCTTATTGGAGTACTCCCCTTCTTTCACTCATTTCTTCTTCTCCTCTCTTGTCTTTCAGGCCTTATGGAAGCCTGGTCCATGCTTTATCAGGTAGCATCCCATGTCTCTGCATGCTGTGTGTGGCTCTGAGGCCATCCCTGAGTCCTTCTCAGGCTCTCTGTGTTTGAGTGGGCAGGCTCATTGCCTATCAGGTTCTAGGACCCCTTCCTGATTGTCCTTTAGGAATGCTTTTGTTTTTACGGATTACAACCTTCTTGACTTCCTATTTCCCACCCCACCCTTTAGTTATATCCTTAGTGAGGGTTTTGGCTTTTGTGTTGAAAAGCTGATTTCTGGCATAAGACACTTAACAAATTTTCTGCTAAAAATAATTTTCTACATATTTTCTCTTGGGATACCCTGTCCCTTTGGAGGGAGAGAATTGACTTGTAGGCTGAATGCTACCAGGAATACTATCACTTCTATAAACATAATCTATCCTCACATATAATTCTAAAACATCTTTAAGCTATCTCTCACAAGGTTTGTAAACAGAGAAATGGTTTAGTTAAATCATGAGGAAGCATACAATCTAAAACAGAAAAATAAATAAATATATATTGTGCTTGGTCATAATAAACATTGACAATTCAGGCTGAAGTATATCATCCATTTATTCCACCTACCCCAGTGGATACCATATGTGCTTGTTTCTGGGGGTGGGAGGAGACTGTATAGGTGTGGTCCTGTGGATGGGATACCATTTGTGCTTGGTCCTGTCTCCAAGAAGTGACTGGTGGAAAAGACAAACACAAATACAGATGATGGATTACAGTGTGGTAGAAGTGTCATCATACCATAATTACATAAAAATAATCTTGAGGACACAGGTAAGATAGTGAATGATTCTGACCAGCGCAGGAAGCTGCTTTGAGGTAGTGGTGATTAGTTAGCCAGCCTGAGCACACAGAAAGGGTGAAATAAATGAGCCCTCACAGGTCAGCCTTACACCTGGCTTGCAAGCTGTGAGAAGCCCTTGCAGCTCAATTACACAGTCTATCAGAATCATTAAACCTGAGCAACACCATCTTGTAGAACTTTATCAAACATTAAGGACCCGGATTTTCTAGAGAACAAAAGCAGCTACAACGTGCTGGAGAATGGTTCTTGAGAGTTCATAGGCCACTGCTCCCCGTGTCGCATGAGACTTTCCCCTAGCAGTGTGACAGCAAAGCATTAACATCTGTTTCTATGTGACTACACTGTGAACACATTGAAAGAGACAGGCCGTGGTTTAGTGCAGCCTATGACTGGAGAGGAATTTCATATGGAGAGAATTCTACGCTGTGGTTCTGAAATTAGGAAAAAGAGGAAGTTGCTTTTATGACTGTGGCATAAGAGGCCCCTCTGCCCTCCATACCTCTTTCTTTTTCTAATTTGTAACGATTTCCTGACTGACATTCATGTTGCATGCTCTTTTCATAAGTTACCTGATGCTTACATCAGTTAACGGCTGGGGCTGCACTCAGGGAGCCTGGAGCCCAGTCTCTGCACCTGGGCTCACCCTGCTAATAGATCACACAGGGCCTGCTGATGGCCTGCGAGGCCAGCTGGCCCGGCTCAGTCTCGTGTTCATCTGTCACGATTACCACGCGTTGGGGGTTTGCCCTGCTTGCTCCGCTCATTTCCTTTGTCAGCATGACTGAGATCAAAGTGTAAGAAGGATACATAAATGATAACCTAGAACTTTGCCCAAACACAGAGGCTGCAATCCAGGCAACGTCTTCTATCACACTTTCCCCAGAGGCACGGACGGAAAAGGGCAAATTATGTTTAAGTATAGACTCGCACAGCCACTTCCAACCTCTCCCTCCCCTTGCTTTGCTTCCTGAACCCATCACAGTTGTATTAATCAATTGGTTCAGGGATTTGAGATTTCCTGACCTAATCACAGGATTTGGGAAATCCTGATTTCTGTTTATATGAAGCTGTGCCTGTGATTGCAGACTTTGTACCTGGCTGACCTCACATTTTTCATTCCATGTTCAGGGTTTGATATGGTTCTGCCCATTCTCCTGAAGGGTGGGAATGAATTATTTCTGCTTGTCATTGTGATAAGAAGGCAATTTACTTCCAGGGTACATTTTGTTTAAAATAATCTAGATAAAATGTTAATAATGGCATCAATAGTTTATGGAAGTAATCGGGCAGGTAATAATTACATTGGGCCTTGTGTTCTAGATTTAAAAAGTACCTTTCAGTGTTTCTGAGTTTACTTTTGTTGTGCTATATGCCTCCTCTCTTCTAAAGGAATAGTGATGCATGAAAGAAAGGGAGGGATGAATTGGTATGGCTGCATGTTAGGGAATAACTTGGAAGTAACTAAGAAGAATAATTCTTTTAGGAAAATAACATTCAGATACCATAACAGGCCTTTAGTTAGTTAGGAAAATTTATTTGATCTCTGAGTTGATGTTGTCTCTGAGAGTTTATCATGTAGAATAGAGAAGAAGGTTGTGTCATTGTTTAATGCCATTGTAAATGCTTAATGTTTGCTTTATCAAGATGTTTTTTAAATTTTTATAATAACAAATGAGAATTCTTCCATGGATTTTCAGAAATTACAGCTAGTCTGTGTTATTTCTCTCATTCCTATCTGAAAACAGGCATCTATTTATTAATCAATGTCTATGCAGATATATCTGTATATGTCTCCACCCAACCCAAAGACTGATAGTCATTAACTAATAGTGGCAAGCTAAAATGTAGACACGCTCCACAATACAACCTCTTAGCTGCCATATTATTCCTGTGTGTATGTGAGCTGTGCTATTTTTAAATGTCCTGTTTCCATTCCTAGAAAATAGTAGTGTGTTTTGGGAATATTGAGGATGACCCTAGTCAGAATATTTACCATGCCACCCAGTGGAGCAAGAGTACCAGGGGGACACACAACTCAGATTAGGTCTTCCTGGTAGGTTCTTGTCCAACCTGACCCTTGACTTCTCTGGGTATCATATTCCACACCTGTAAAACGGCGATAACAATGACTATCACAAAGGATTATTAGGAGGGTTAAATTAAAAGGGAAGGGGCCGGGCGTGGTGGTGCACGCTTGTAATCCCAGTACTTTGGGAGGCGGAGACCGGAGGATCTGGGTTCGCGGCCAACCTCAGTTCTCTCTCTCTCTCTCTCTCTCTCTCTCTCTCTCTTCCTGTCTCTCTCTCTCTCTACCTAATGAGGCCCTCTGCAACTTCGTGATACCCGGTTTCAAAATAAAGTATAAAAAAATAGGGCCGGGGGTGTAGCCTGGAGGTAGAAAGCCCCTAGGTTCAATGCCCGGAACCGCAAAAAAAAAAAAAATTAATTAATTAACTAATTAAAAGGGAAAATGTATGAAGAGAAACTGCCTAGTGAATTGCTGGATTTGAATCCTGGCTCTTCTACTTAAAAGTTCTGTAACCTTGAGCAATGTATTTACTATTTTTTGTCCCAGTAATAAATGATAAAAGACACATAAGGAGCACAGTGCCTAGCACAAGTTAAGCACTCCATAAATATTTGATATTATGTTAAATTATAAACACTAAGCAGGTGTTAAAACCCTCCCCCCATTACCCTCCCTAAATACCCTTCTACTATTTTACTGGATCCTCTTCTCATTTAAAGTTTCTTTTGTTTCCCAATTTCTCTCTAGCTTCCACATATGAGAGAAAACATATAACACTTCACTTTCTGAAACTGGCTAATTTCACTTAGCATAATATTCTCTAGTTCCATCTATTTTCTTGCAAATTATAGAATTTTCTTCTTCTTTATGGCTGAGTAAAATTCCATTGTGTATATACCACAGTTTTTTAATCCATATATCTGTTGATAGGCATGTGGGCTGGTTCCATAATTTGGCTACTGTGACTTGTGTTGCTATAAACATGGATATGCATGTATCACTATAATATTCTGACTTTGATTTCTTTGTAAAGACGTCAAGAAGTGGTGTAGCTGTATCATATGGGATTCCATTTCCAGGCTTCTGAGGAACCTCCACACTGATCTCCGTAGTGGGTGTACTAATTTGCAATCCTACCAACAGTATATAAGGGTTCCTATTTCCCTACATCCTCACTAGTGTTTATTATTGTTTGTACTCTTGATGACTGCCATTCTAACTGGAGTTAGATGTAATTTCAGGGTAGTTTTGGTTTACATCTCTTGTATTGCTAATGATTTTGGACATATTTTTATGTCTGTATTGGCCATTTGTATTTCTCCTTTTGAAAAGTGTCTGTTTAGTTCAATTGCCTATTTTTGATTGGGTTACCTGTTTTTATAGCATTAAGTTTTAAAAGTTATTTGTATATTCTAGATATTAGTCCTCTCTCAGAGGAGTATCTGGCCAAAGTCTTCTCGCATCATGTAGACGTTCTCTTCAGACTCTGGATGGTTTCCTTTTCCGCACCAAAGCTTTTTAATTTACTGTCATCCCATTTATTAATTCTTTTTTTAATTTCCTGAGCTTTGGGGGTCTTATTGAGGAAGTGTCTACCAATGCCTATATTTTGGAGAGTTGGTCCTATGCCCTCTTCTAGTAATTGCAGAGTCTCTGGTCTGATTTGTAGGTCTTTTATCCACTTTAAGTTGACTCTCATTCAGGGTGAGAGATTGGGGTTTAATTCCATTCTTCTACAAATGGATAACCAGTTATCCCAACGTCATTTGTGGGAAAGGCTGCCTTTTCTCCAGCATATGATTTTGGCACCTTTGTCAAAAACCAACTGACTATAAGTGTGTGGATTTGTTTCCGAATCTTCTATTTTGTTCCATTTGTCTATGTGTCTGGGTTATGTGTGTGTGTGTGTGTGTGTGTGTGTGTGTGTGTGTGTTCGTGCGTGCCAATACCATGCCATTTTTATTACTATAGTTCTGTAGTATAATTTGAAATCAGGTATTGTGGTGATTCCGATGTGGCTCTTACTGCAAAGAATAGCTTTGACTATTCTGGGTCTTTTTTTCCATATGAATTTTAGGACTTTTTCTAGTTCTGCAAAGAATGACATTGGTATTTTAAAAGGGATTGCAGTGAATATGTAGACTGCTTTTGGTAGAATGACTATTTTAATGATATTTATTCTTTCTATCCACGGTGGAGAGTGAGGAGTTATTGTTTAATGAATAGAAAGTTTTTCTTTGGGATGATTTAAAAAAGTTCTGAAAATAAGCTGGGCGTGGTGGCACAAGCTTGTAACCCCAGTACTTGGAAGACTGAGACAGGAGGATTGCAGGTTCGCATTCAGCCTCAGAAACCTGTGAGGCCCTCCACAACTTAGTGAGACCCTGTTTTGAAATACGAATAAAATAGGACTGGGGGTGTAGCTCAGAGGTAGAATGCCCCTGGCTTCAATCCCCAGTACCACCACCAAAAAAAAAAAAGTTCTGAAAATAGATGGTAGTAATGACAACACAACATTGTGAAGGTACTTCAGCAATTGAATTATGTACTTGAAATGTTACAATGGAAAATTTTTATATCTCTTTCACCAGGGGAAAAAGGATGCGCTGATGCTAGTCTTGCCTTTTATATTTCTGTTCTGCCTCTGGCACTTTGATATTCAAGTCACTAATGTTTCTTTTCTCTCTCACAAAGGAAGTACAGTCATCTGTGGGCATCAAAACAAAGTGCTGGATAGCTATGATTTTTAAGCATCCAATTAGAAGAGAGGAAAAACCCCACTGTGCACAAACATGGATAAATGAGAGAGTAATTAGAATTACTTAAAAATTCTTTGTCTTGACAGAATTTGCAATAATCCCATGAACTCAGCAAGTCTAGTTTAGTTATTGATGGCATAAAGCAGTCTAAGCCTAGAATTGTCTTAAGTGTTGCTGTTTATGATTTTATAAAAACCATCCATAAGAGTCCACTTGATTTAGGCTCATATAGGCACATTGGTTTCCAGCCAGATGCTACATCTTCTTATGTATCATACCTCTCCATAGAGCTGAAATGCTCCCCTAAGAGAAACTTTTAAAAACCCCACAAACTCTCATTTGATTTTGGCAGTCACTGTGCTATGGTATTGAGTGTTTTAGATTTAGTAGTAAATAATATTTTAAATCTTCCAATGCTTTGTTTTAGTTGCTGGGCTCTCTGTTTGTGTCTATAGGCAAAATCCCTACATATCACAGTTACATTAGATTCAATAGAGTGATTGGTTAATGTTGTCCTCCCCATCCCATAATCTCAAATTTCCCTCATTTTTATCATAAACTGTGAGATAAAATGGAAGAAAAGAGGAAGAAGGTATATTTACGTATGAGATAGTGTCACTCAAGGAATCAGTTGATAAGTTTGACTAATCTTTATAACATTTACTCTGACATAGTTTTTCATCTTTGTTTTCTGTAATTGTATGTCATTATCTTAAAGAGGTTTTGGTTTTCATCTGGGCAATCCATTACTGTGGTTCTGTATGTCAGAAGATTGATCCATTCAACTATGTGTTATTTACATAAAATATTTTTTTATTATTTATTTTTGCGGTACCAGAGATTGAACCCAGGGGCGTTTTACCTCCGAGCTACACCCCGTCCCCATTTTTTATACTTTATTTTGAAACCGGGTCTCAACGGAGTTGCGGAGGGCCTCACTAAGTAGCTGAGGCTGGCCGTGAACCTGGATCCTCCAGTCTCAGCCTTCCAAGTACTGGGATCACAAGCGTGCGCCACCATGCCTGGCATTACATAAAATAGTTTTCAAAAGGAATACAATAGCAACAAAGGCCGAATTCCATTTAACAGTCTCTCTCAAAACTTTAGCCAGTCACACACTTATTTCAAACAAAACTACTATGAGTTCCTTCTGGAACAAGACAAGACTTAAAGAGATAAAGTGATAAAATGTCAAGCTAGTATAAAAAGTTTTGGTCTGGATAAAACAACTTGATATTACTAGTAGCATTCTAAATATATATCAACCCATCTTTGGGTACAGAGTTAACTATGATAAGAGATGACTGGCCCTAAGCATCTAGCTAGGTTGATCATGTGAATGTTTAGTTAACATCCACTAGTTGAAAATCTGAGCATTTGGAAAGATACACACACACATATATATATACACACATGCACACACATATGATATGTACGTGTGTGTGTGTGTGTGTGTGTGTGTCCACACTTTTTAGGTGGAGTGTTTTATAGACAATGATATGGCCAGGGAGTGGACAGGGAGACAGAGAAAGGAATGGCTATAGGGCGAAGGGCATAATTGAGATATAACTTGTAAAACTAGGTTTTTAGGGTTATTTACTCTTTTTACACAAGGCCAAAAATCATTCTTTTAAAGAGTTAAACAGAGAATACTCCTGTATGCAAGCACAGAACCCTGGAAAGTCTCTTAGGAGAAATGTATTTTAAGGTTAATAGAAATTCTGTACTCCAAGGACCATAGATTCCTAGGGAGAGATTATACTGATAGAGACAAATTAGTTATTTCCACTCAACTCTCCAAACCTCACTGCTTGGCTTTGTATTCAAAATCAAAATTATACCTTTATTTATTTACTTTCACTGCAAAATTTGCAAAGGGGAAGTTTGCTCCTGTGTAGTGAGACCATGGTGAGAAATTACTAGCACTAACAAGACTAGGAATATTTGTTTTCAAATGGATTTTTAAATTGACCTTGATAGTTTTCAATGTTTCTTAATTAGTGTTTGCAAATCTGCTGATTTTATGAAAAAATCTGTTTCTTGCTGTATTAGAGTATAGCATCACAACAAAATTAGCATTCCATATGTTGTTTTGTTAAACATACTTGGTGGCTTTCTTTAAAATTCCTTGGGAAATGTTTTGAAATTTGTTTAAACAAATATGCAACACTTGAAAATAAATGGTGATTATCACCACATTGTTCTTTCTTTAAAGTATTGCCTATATTTGGACTCTGTAGGAATGATATCACTGAACACATACCCTTCAGGAATTACTCACAAGTGGGTAAGGCCTAGATACAATCCTTTTTACTTAGGTTAGTAAAAGTGACTTACTGTAAAATTGGAGTAATGCCATGGTACCAAAATGAAGCATGTTCACTTTACCAAAGGCTAGAGTGGCAAAAACCATGTATAAAAGCCTTTATTGGGGTCTTCTCTAAATGGAATAAGAAAATTCAGTTCCCTTTTCCTAGAATTTTTTTCAGCTGAATTTATGTCCCCCAGACCTCATGTGTTAGACAAGGCAGCCATGTTGGAGGCAGGACTTGGTTGTTGGAAAGGATCCCTGGGGGTATGGCCAGGTAGAGTGTGTGTAACCTGATCAGCCCAGCTATAGTGCATCTCTATGACCCCTTTGCTCTCTCAATTTCCTGTCATTGTGCCCTGAAGACCTGTAGCCCTGGCTCCTGCTTGATCCCTTTGCTCTCTCAGTTCCCCATCATTGTACCCTGAGGACCTGTAGACTTGGCCCCGGTCTGGAAGCCTGCCCAAAATAGACTATGACCTCTGAAATCTCCAGATCCGAGAGCAAATAATTCTTCCTTACTTTATGTTTTGTATGTCAGGAGTTTGGGTAACAGAGGAATTTATTGTATCTAGAATTGGAGAAGTGGGTTGTACCCCATTGGTAGGACTAATCATTTTAATTACTCATTGAAACTGAGATGTGTGGAAAAAGTTATTTCAGATTTAAAGTTTAGTCATCAAGATATTGGACATCTGTTATACCAAGCATTGTGCCAAAGTTCCTAATGGGAGTGGGATAGACACGGTGGCTTCAGTAGCCCTACTTTGATGTCCTCACAGGCTGGCAGGGGAGATAATATGAAGCACAGCAAGGTTGGGGGAGGGGCTTGGGGATGATTTTACAGAGGTGGAGATGATAAGCTGAGTCTCAAAGGTGAATGTCAGTATACCAAATAGAAAAGGCAGGAAGGGATTTTCCAGGCTGAGTGGCTGTCCACATTAGGCACTGAGGTACAACGTGTTGGTGTGATGGCAGTTGTTTCAGTGGGCTGAAGCATAAGGTTCAAGATGGGTTATGGGGTCGGTGGGGGTGCTTTCAATAAGGTGAGGCAAATATTTTCTGCTGTGCTGAGGAGTCCAGACTCCATCTTGTAGACTATTGGGAGATTGAAGAATTTTAAGAAGGGACAAAAATTGATCAGTATGGGGAACATAGAGAGCTAAAGACATAGGTGTTAATTAGGAAGATATTGTAACAGACTGGGAGACAATGGTGAGGACCTGAACTAAGCAACAGTAGCAATTAAAAGGCTCTCCTTCATAGGACTGAGAGATATTTAGGAAGAAGGACCAATTTCTCTCTGAGGAATGGGTAGTCATATAGAAGGAGTCAAGATGAGCTCCAGAGTTTGTGGTGTGCTCATTGGGTGATGGCAGCACTGTCCATTGTTAAGGAATACAGTAGAGGTTCTAAGAGGAAGCAAGTGAGTTCTGCTTTGAACAGGTTGAATTTGAGGTGATACTGGAACAAACTGAAAGTATGCATCTTTTCCTTGGCTCTGATAGCTGGAGTGTCTCCTCTCTTGTCAGGTTAAGACTTTTACTTTCTATGAGAGAATGGTCCAAGGAAGAGAGCAGGGTTTAATTATTGTCCCCCAGTGGCAGCTAGTTGCCACCCATGCATGTGCCACTGAAGGATGCTTTCCAATCACTTCATCCTATTCCCATTTTTCTCATGAGCACTGGTGGATGCTGTGGAAAGAGCTTATTGCAGACCCTCCCCCCTTTTAGCTGTGGTCTCCAGTTGCTCTGTCATACTATCCTATACTCAGACTTTAGGAATTTTTAAAAATTTTAGCTGATTTCTTCTTACCTGCTTTTATGGAAGTTACCTCTTCCACTCATGCTCTGCCAAAGGTGAAATAGTGTATCCCACCTTTCCAAATTCCAAAGAAGGATTTGTCAATTCTTTGGAATTTGATTCACCTAGTTGCCTTGCTACATTAGTTCTAGGATGTGCTCAAGAAAAGTCATTGTTTGTAGATTATTTGGCCTTTTCCTTTTGCTAGGGTGAGAGTCTCATATGGCTTTCTACATTGTCAATGGAAGAAGTTCCCCCCCTACAGAGTGAATTTTGATAATCAAAGAACTGGAAATTACTTGTTATTAAATGATGGAAAGCAATGAAAGGAACTTCAATCAGTGTAGCTTCACTGGTATGACAAGGGGACCCATGTCCTCAGCCCTGTCTTCAAGGTGCTGACAATGAATTTGAGGTATTATAGAAAGAGGAATGAGGGCAAGGATTGGGGATTTGCACAGCTGGAGGCTTTTCATAAATACCAAAGCAGGTGATCATGATCAGGTGTGGTCTCTGAATCATCTCAGGATTGGTCAGGAAGTTGCTGTCAGCTGGAACTCATCATAAGAAGTCTATCCATCAGACCGTGTTTCTGAGTACAAGGTGACTCAGAGCAAGGAAGATAGATGCAAAATGGAGGAAGAGATGCTGAGTTTTTAATCCTGCTTTTATCTATTTATCGGACATTTGTAGGCAAAACAGAAGAGTCTAGGTCCTTGATACAATTCCCCTCTGTGTTTTGTACTTCCCTCAATCTTTTAAAATATATTTTATACTTTTTATTAGTGCATTGCAATTACACAACATAGTGAGATTCAAAGTGATACATTCATACATGCACACATCACATGTTTTATTTCCCTCTGCATCCCACCCTGTTTCCTCCTCCTCTCTCCCTGTACATTTCAGTGAGATTGGTAGTGATACCTTCATATATGGACATAACATTATTTGAACTGTTTCCTTCCACAAGCCTTCATTTTCCCTTCCCAACCTTTGCTCAATCTTGAGGCAATTAGGATATTAGCCAAGATGGCTTCGTAGGTTTCATAGCACAGTGGCGACTAGCATATAAGCAAAAAGGGCCAGATGCTTAAGCCTAAAAGTCCAACAATTACTTCAGGGCATGATGTGAAAGGGAGAATTATGCTGGCAAAAGTTAGAGCAAATAAAAAGTGGTCCATCAGGGATGCTGAGAAGACAAACAAGGAGGCATTGGTTGTTAAAAACTCCTAACAGGAAGCTGGGCACACTCATAAGATTCTTCTGGATAATTGCTCCAATCAGAATGATCTCCATTAGGGTGTCTCCTACTCACTGTGTCTCCTACAGCATCTTGAGGATGCCACCTTACAACTGGGCTAAATAATGCAAAACAAAACAAAACAAAACAAAACAAAACAAAAAACTATGGTCTGACCGGGCGTGGTGGTACACGCTTGTGATCCCAGTACTTGGGAGGCTGAGACAAGAGGATCACAGGTTTGCGGCCAGCCTCATCAACTTAGCAAGGGCCTCAGCAACTTAGGAGACCCTATTTCGAAATAAAATAGGGTTGGAAATGTATCTCAGAGGTAGAATTCCCCTGGATTCTATCCCCAGTACCAAAACAAACACAAAACAAACAAACAAACAAACAAACAAACAAACAAACCAACCACCATCTATGGTATGTCCCAAAACCTCCATAATTCAATATGGACATGTTTATTTAGAAACTCATAATACAAACTGAGCATCCCTAATCCAGAGATTCAAACTCTGAAAGGCTCCAAAATCTGAAATTTGTTTGAGTACTGACATGACACTACATGTGGAAAATTCTACATCACCAAACTTTGTTTCATGCACAAAATCATTAGAAATATTACATAAACTTATCTTGAGACTGTGTGCATAAGGTATATATATATGAAAAGCAAATGAATTTTGCCTTTAGATTTGGGTCTTGTCCCCAAGAATGTCACATATATGTGAACATTCCAAAATCCGAAAAAAATTCAAAATCCAAAACACTGTGAGCCCAAGCATTTCAGAGAAGGGATATTCAACCTGTATGACAGTTAAAAATCTAACCCAGCCAAGATAAAGGTGGAGGGGGGAGTATTTGAACATATATGTAATATTTTTCTTCTGCACATTCCATAGGAGGTGGTAGCTGTGGAAGGTGGGTTGGGTCAGTATATGTTTTCTGTAAAGAGCCATCCAGATAGTAAATATTTTAAGCTTTTCAAACCTTACAGTCTCTGATGTAATCACTCTGCTGCAACTTAACTCTGCTATTGTAATGTAAATACAGCAATAGACAATGCAAAAACAAATGCGTATGGATGTGTTCCAATAAAACTTTATTTACAAAAATAGGTGGCATCTGGATATGATCCCAGGGCTAAAATTTACCAGCCCCCAAGTTAGAGGACTGATACAAAACAAAGGGGCATATTCCATTTCCATTTTGTCCATATGGCAGTCTACATCACAGATTTTTTCAAAGCAACTCACTGAACCTCAGCCTAATGTAATGTAATTAATTGGGATATTTGCCTCTGAGACATGAATCCTATCCTGTACAGTAACAAATGTCCACTGCTTGGTCACCCCAGGTTCTTTGTGGAACAAGGCAGGTGAATGAATACATAAATAGTGTGAGTAGATATGTGTATGCAGAGAAAAAAATAACTAGAAGGAAACATCCTAAAATGTTAATAATTATTACTTCTGGGGTTTGAAGTGTGAGTGATTTTCTTTTTTTGTTACAAATATGCAGTCTCAAACAATAAGTCTGCCTAATTTTTATGATCAAAGAAAAATTATTTGGCCATAAAAATATATGCAAGATAGGAGAAAGAAATATACTGGAAATTGTTCTGTATAAAAATTTTGATTTATTCTTTCCTTGCCTTAAGTCATGATTCAGGATCCTCGTTTCTTTTCCTGATGGAGATATGTCCATCCTCTAGACAATCATTTAATATCTTGAGAATGAAGAAAATGAATGAATAATCTAGAAAGTGCTTAACATTACTAAGCCCTGGGTCAATAGTACTTGTTAATATACCCTTTTATAGAGGTTGGATCTTACTTCCTGAATCTAATATTGGAAGGAATCAGATCTTCCTAATGGCCAATTTTCCTCTCTGCTAGTGAATGGAGCACTCCAAGGAACATTTTCATTACATTAAGGCAGGCTTTTGTATACTGAAAATGAAGATAATTTTCCAACTTCCTTAAGTCCCAGTATTGCGCTGGTCTAGATACAAAGCATTTGCTAACCATCTCCCTGTATAAGTAGTACCAGATCCAATTTCCTGTCCTCCAGGAAGAATGGGTATCCAAGAGTGATAACCCTTCAGCTAGAAAAACTGAATTCTGAAGAAGTGGCGTGGGTACTGATGATATGTTGTGGATGTGGGCAGGCATCATTACCAGAGATGGTTTTGGAGCAGTTAAGAAATAAGAAGAATTCACCATTATTGTCTTCCTTTTTTAGTAGAATTCTAAAAATTTTTTATTACTCATTTCTTCTTAAAACCTAATACACAACTCTCATACACTAGATTTTTTTAATGTAAACTCCCTTTTTACCTTAAGATCTTCCTTAAACAAGACCTGCTTTTGCTTATGATCACTTCGAGCCAAGTCTATTAGTCAATTAATTCATGAAAAGCATTCATGACTAAGTTGTTATACTGCTCAGGTATATTCTACAATGTAACAGGGAACATGTTTTTTTAATTAAAGGGATAAAAGTCTAACAGTGGATAAGTATTAGTTGGGGCATAGGCGATTGCTTCATATCGTATATTCATTCATCATTTCTTTCATTCAACAAATCTATTACATGCTAAGTACTGTTTTAACCATTGTGCTGAGGATTTCAAGGTTCTACTTTAGATGAACGTCCTAATCATTCGACTAGTTACTGGGCATCAGGCTTGTCATGCCCCTCTTCTGTTCAAACCTCCCAGTGACTTTCCTTCAGAATCAGTAGGAATTTCAAGACTGGAATAATCTGGCCCTAGTTACCCCTCTTCCCTATTTTCTGCCTCTCTCAAACTTTCTTTTCCTGCTTCAACTACACAGATCCCTTTAATGTTCCTAAAATACAATAAGCAAAGTCATGCTTTGGAATTCTTATGTTTCATGTTCTGTCTGTATGGCATATCTTTCTAAAGACACTTATGAGGCCTGCTCTCTCATTTTACTCAGGGCTCTGCTCAAATGTCACCTCAGCAGAGAGGTTTTTTCTGACCACTGTATTTAAACGGCATTTCTCATTTATTCTCTGTTCTCTTTCCTTGCTTCATTTTCTTCATAGTGCTCATCAACACCTGACATGTTTTTTATGATTGTGTGTATGTGTGTATAATATGTGCGTGCACGCTTGCGCGCGCATGCGTGCGTGCACATGTGTGTGTGTCTCTGTGTGTGTGTGTCTGTGTATGACATTTCTCTCCACTAGAATATAAGCTTCATAAAGTCAGGTGTTTTGTGTTGCTCATGGTTATCAACCTAGCACCTGGAAAATAGTTTGATCATACTGTATATACACGATGAATATTTTTGTAGATTGTGGAATGATTCTGCTTCACATGGAACATCTACAGTGCAGTGTGCTTAATCTTGGGTTCATGTCTTTTGCCCAGCACATAATCAACTAAACAGAGAAAGAATACCATTACTATACTAAAAATAGTTATTGAGGGGATTCAATCATAGGTCCCAGTTACTTACCAAAGATACAATTAATATTAGATTTGCAAGTTGCTTTCCTAGAGGGCTGTTTTTAGGACATTTGGCCGTTGTAACTTTGGCTTGGCTCTGCTGTTATTTTTACATGGTGTTAATGTGTTCCTGACATATTTCAGAGACCAGGCTTGTCATTTACTTTGAGGGGTCCCATGAATTTCTCTCTTACACTTTTGAAATGAAATTTCGGAATTTAATCAAATTTATTGTTTCAATCAAAATGGATTTGAATTACAGATGTCTGATCTTCTAAAAACAGATCTAAAAAAAGAAAGCTTCCATCAACTTCAGTTCTTGTTTTCTTGTCTCCTACAAACAAGAACCAAGGACATTCTATAAGACTTTAAAAACCTTTATTGTGTTAAAAACATCAGTGCATGTTAAGCTAAGAACATTATATTTGATTATGTTTTAAGGCTCATTTCATCAGGGAAGTGGTTTAATCCACTAGCAAGTTGTGTATGCTTTTTCAGAATGTGATTATTGCTCATAAAATGGCTTTAATTGAAAATTTTATGTCATGGATAGCCTATAGCAATCTTAGATGTGCATACCTATATTTATGTGTCTATAACTTAATTTTTAAGATTCCCTATACAACACTATTTTAAAATTACTAAAGAGGGTTTCTTTCCTTTTTGTTATTCATCTGGGTAACTTAAAAAATATTGCTGTTATGTTCAATTGTTGGCACCGTTGCAGACAACTAAAAGCTTAAGAAAATTATTCCCCTGCCCATCCCCCTGAAAGCCACATCTAAAAAGGTCACAAAAGGAAACACACAATTCAAATAATCTCCATGCTATATCTGAGATTAACTTGGACACAGATGTTTTAACTTACAGTTTGATCTGGCGTAATATATACATTTAACAAAATCCTGTTTTGTATTGCTTCTATAAACACTGAAGTCTGATAAAAGTGTATTGATTTTTGTGCTATTTAAAAGCTTTTGAACCAGTACTTACAGCAAGTTTTCTCCAAGGCCTAAATTAACTCTTTCAGCATTTGACTATAGATTACATGTAGGGGTTTGTGTGTATATGCAAGTATGTGTTTGTTTATGCTTGAAATGAATTAGAATGGCAAACCATTTTGTGGTCTGCAATATTTTACTTGCTAGGGATAATCATTAGTCTTTGTTCTTGATTTTTTTCTTAAAGATGAAATGATTCAGCACTGTTCATTACTGTTCATTTCCTAACCACACTGTAATTATTATAGACCTAGATATTATCTGAAAAGTTACTGAAAATATTAATGCAACATGAATAAGGTTTTTTTCTTGCACTCTGGGCATCTAAACATGGACATTCTACTTCCTCCTGCCAGTCCTCAGGCCTTGGGTCCAAGGGACCTTAATGGGAGAATCTTCAAGGAAGTGACTCAGGCAACATCAATCCAATTTAAGTCTGTCTTGCTTTCAATAATCCATGTGCTCTCTTCTTGGTTGGCCAACATTCTAACACATCACAGGGGCGGCTTCCTACCTTGTGTGAGGGCACAGCTGCTGCCACACCTGCAAGTAGGATTCTCCAAGTCATTTGTGTCTTCAGCCCAGAATCTCAACCTCCATGACTCCTGGGGAATAAAAAGAGATTTCGGATTTCGAAATATAGTCATTTCCAATTCAACAGCACCACAACCTTTTGAAGTTGTACAAGGTTGCTGTTAAGTAGAATCTTTTATGATGGAATAAAAAGACACATTCTAAGTTAGACAACACACTGGCCAATTGGAGGGCTGATTGGACTTTGTCATTTACAAAAGGTCTTTGTATGAATGATTACACATAACTTTCTGAAGTAGGTATTTTCAATATCTCCATTTTGCAAAATGACAATATCATTTCTGAGAGGATAAGTGGTAGAGACAAGTATATAAATTCTGCATTTCTTTTATTTCACCAGGCAGAAAGATCAGATCTTTCTGGATATAATGGACAAACAAACATTAAATTCAGTGGAAAGTTAGTTAAATGGCTATTTTGTGATCTTGTATCATGTTTCTTAAATTATAAATTCATCATTCAGGTATACAGTTAATATAACCTATAACACTGGTAAGAATATTTACTTAGTTACACACACACACACACACACACACACACACACACATGCACACACCTCTGAAGGACTAGGGATAAAAGCAATGCAAAACCCCAACTTGTAATATTTTTTTTTAGCATTCTCTTCTTACCTTAAGATCATTCTTAAATAAACTTTAGAAAAATTAAAATCTATTTTCATGATAACCATAAAACCCACTTTAAAGAGAATTTGTTACACACTACCAGTGGTCACCTGCTTCCCTGGGATAGCATCTACACGAAGGCCTGTGGAGTGGCCATTGCTAGCTGCCTTCTTTGGTTCTCTGAACATGAGGCATAGCTTGCCCAGACTTCTGGCTGGAAGATGATACTGTAGAGAGGTCATGGCTCTTGGGAAACCTGGGCCATAGTCTCAGGTAGCCTATAGAAGTGTTTTACATATTTGTAGAGATTATTTATTTTTTATTTAGACAATGGGGATTGAACCCAGGGGCATTCTACCTCTGAGCTACACCCCCAGCCCTATTTTATTTTATTTTTTATTTTGAAACAGAGTCTAAGTTGAGGAGGGCCTCACTAAGTTGCTGAGGTTGGCCACAAACCTACGATGCTCCTGTCTCAGCCTCCCAAATACTGAGATTACAAGTGTATGTCACCACACCCAGCTGTAGAGAATTTATTTAATTTACATTTCATAAAAGGAAAATATCTTCCTTTATCAGAAATCACTTAATAACTTCCTCAGTGAGAATGAGGGTATGTGTGGAAGAGATTCTATCAGTAACAGTAGAAGGCAGGAGAGCAGCACAAGTCCGAAGGACGTGGGCTTGAACCCTGGCTTCTTTATTCACTAGCTGTGTTATCTTGGGCAAGTTAATTTTCCTCACTGAGCCTTGGTTTCCACATCTGCAAAGTTCAAGTAATAATACCTGCCTAATTAACATATATGAAAATATTACTACCAGTCTCACTAATATGTACAAGGAGGTAGGAGGGGGTAGCAGGGTGGGATGCAGAAAGAATCACACCAAGTGCTGTGTGCATGAATGTTTTTATCACTTTGAACCTCACTGTAATGTGTAATTACAGTGCACCAATAAAAGTATATACAAATAATACCTACTTTCAAGGGTTGTTTCACATTATAGATAATATAAAGGTCCAGGTGACTTAAAAATCAGGCACTTAATTTATGTGGAACTTTGAACCATTAAAACCCTCACCTCAAGACATATATACTTCCAAGGACCTGTAAATCCATTAGCTACAATACTAAGTATGGGAGAAGAGATTTAGGGGACAATAGTTTCAGATTGAAAGGAAATTCAGTCTGCATGAGAGATGTAAGGAGATCCTAAGGAGACACTGCAGCCCCTCCACCTCCTCCAGTGGTTACTGAACCTTCGACAAGGCACCGCTCACCCCATCAGTAATGTGTGAAATGTCATCTTTTTGCTCAGCATCTCTTCCTACGTGTCTTTGAGTTATATCTGTGCATTTTATCCACCAAGCTTGCTTTTATTATCTCCAGCTTTGTAGAGCCAGCACATCTCTGCAGGAACGAGCTGGATCTGAGTCTGCTTTTCACATCCCTGACAGAACTGTCAGTTTCCTTTCCATCATGCAGTCTTGGTAGCTCCTAAGGGTGTCAGAACTCCGTGTCTCCCACTCCAGGTTGAATTGGCACAGCTGGGGCAGAGAAGAACGTCTTTAGACTTGTGAAGTGAGCAACTTGGACTGAGAAATCATTGAGAAGATACAAACATGGATTTGAATTTCTACTGTAAAATCTCAATTATTTGAATGTAGAAGGATCATAAAAAGGAACTTTGAATTAGTTTGTTAATAGCTCAGAGTTATAAGAAACAATCAGGGCATCTGGTCCCTTTGGCCTGCAGTATATTTTTAATTTAATCGTATTGCATTAAAAAGCTTTTAATCTTATTTAACCTCTAGTCATGACTTAAATGATGAAGTAGCTATTGTTTTTCATTGAATTAATTGGAAAAATTGATAGGGAGAAATTTATGAAGTTATTTCCTCTCAAAATAGGAAGTATAGTATCCAGAGTTGGTTGATATGTGGCTTTCTGTCATAAAAGTGAAGATTGCCTAGCCCTGTTATTATAAAAAATTGCTTTTGTTGGAAGAAAAATGTGGGTTTCAAGAGAAATTACTGCATTGGGGTAGTAGCTCAGTGGTGATTATATTACAATCCAGAAAATATGAATTTTTCTAGTTATCTAAAGTTGCTGCTGCTTTTAAGACAGACCTATTCTAAACATTTTTGGTGGACATATTGTATCTATTTCATTCCTTCTTTGTTAGGATACACTAAGTTTTTTTTTTTTTCTGAAGGACACAGGATTACCACTATAGATATTTATATTTTCATTTATTTATTCAGCAAATATTTGCTGAGCGCACACCCAGTACCAGTTGCTGCATAAACTTAGTCTTAAAGAAAGAGGACTAGCCCTGTGAAGAACAGAAGAAAAGAGTTCTAAGCAGGGAGAACAGCCTGAGCTGCGCCTGAGGTGTGAAGGCGCTTGGCAAGTTTTGCAGAACTTAGCAGTATGGTTAGAGCTTTGAGAGGGAGAAAGAGAATGGAACAGAAAGTGACAGAAAAAGATAGACTGGAATGCAGTTAAACCAGCAGGGGCTATCCATGTGCATAGCGGAGTTGTCCTTACGTGTCACCAGGATGTCATCCATTTTGTGATATGTGTATTTATTTGTGATTTCCCTGATGTCTTTTTCTTTAGTTTCTTTCTTTACTGTTGTTAATAATTTGATTTTGCAACAATTATCACATCCAGTTCTGTAACATTATCCACTTTTTCTTTCTAATTTGCTTCCCATTTGATTGGAGAATCAGATAACCAAACTCTTCAGAGTTGTGTCTAAAGTAAAAGAGTAAGAAAACCCTGAGTTTGAAACAGAGACACTCTCCTCTGGACAAAAGCTAAATACTTGTACGGGTGCACCACTTTCCTTCTGAGCCTCAGTTTCCTCATCTATAAAAACAGGTCGGTAATCAGAATCCTGCATAGTGCCTTTCTAACTTGTAATTCAACTTAGAATAGTTTTATAAAATATTTTTTAAATAATTTCTTTTTATTATGCATTATTAGGTAAGCTTTCCACATCTTAATTATCTTACTTTTTAAAATAACAGGACCTCCAATGCATTAATAACAGGACCTCCAATGCATTAATATTGACTAAGAGAAAGTGAAAATTAAATGTTGAGAATCACTGTCTAAATGAGATAATATTTTACTTATAAGTCATCTATTCTATTACATTTTCTTTATCTGACTACAAAATACATTGTGAGGAAATGTGGATTCAAGTCCAAATTAAAGTTTTTTTTGGCGGTACTGGGTATTGAACCCAGGGGCATTCTACCTCTGAGTTACACCTCCAGCCTTATATTTTATTCTTTATTTTGAAACAAGTTCTCATTAAGTTCCAGAGGTCTCACTAAGTAGCTGAGGCTGGCAGCAAACCTGGATCCTCCAGTCTCAGCCTCCCAAGTACTGGGATTACAAGCGTGCGCCACCATGCCCAGATCAAATTAAAGTTTTGAGTTCCATGTCTAATGGTTTCTGCATTTGGGAAATGCATGTAATTATCTTCTTGTTTCAAAATTCTAGATTCTAAACACTCTGTAAACAGAGGTGTACAGTTGTGCTTGGACACACAGCTATTGACTCCTTGAGGGGACAAGCTGTTACTTCTATTTTCTATCAATAGCATAATTTGCCACAATATTTTGAAGAAAATGTTTATTGAATGAATGCATACATGAGTAAAATCCACTGGCTGGAATCTGACTTAAATCTCTGATAAAGGCATCACAACTCATCACCAATCTACTTTTTTATCTTCGGAAAAGCTTTCATCAGGCACCAATTCCTTAAAATAAAGCGTGTATATATGGTATTCTAAAATTCTCTGGGATTATGGAGGAATCTGTAAGATGATGTTCATATGTCTCAGGAGAAAAGCAACACTCATATAGAACTGAAATAATTTCAGACAGTGGTCACCCTTGGCAAAACATTTGCAGAGGAGCATCAAGTAGCTTCTCTCCTTTGCTTTTGGGATCAGAAGGTGTCCACTTACCTCCAAACCACATTCTAGTCTAATTGCAGGGGAGGGAAGGTGGAAGGCAGGGTGCTAGAGGAGCGTTGACAGCTGTCCCCAATGTAGCATCTTGTTTCCTGCAGGCCCAGATCTGCTTAGCATAGCACAGTGCTTAGCTTTGGTCAGGATGTGGTCAGTGCTTGTTGGAAGGTGTGTGAGAAACTGGCTTTCCAGGAGTAAAGCTCCTGAAAATTTACACTTTGCATGCAAATTTTAGTGTAGAAAATTACCTCTAAAAATTCAGCAGTGGGGTGGGGAGAAAATGTATTGCTTTGGCAGCAAGGGAATTTTTCCCCCCTGAAGAAAGGAAAATCATAGGATTTACAGCATATATTTAAAGAGAGATACATTTATTCCTAGGAGTATTTGTGGGTCACTGGCTTTCAGATGGCTCAGGATCCCTTCATTTGTGGTCTAATGACTCTGGAGAGCTCTGTCGGAGTCAAGGAAAGAAAGATGAAGATCTGGGGTAGAGTCCTCCTGAGGGTGTTAGGAATACTTGCGGTACAGCAGTCCTTGAAGAACAATTATTTAATTAATTAATCTGTGCCTAACCTTAATGGGGATTGCCTTTAGTTGAAAGAACAATGGTGGAAGACATTGAGGAACCTTAACACCTCTGAAAGAAATTTATGAATTTAATCTCATTATATTACAGTGGTATATAATATTAACTTTTCTATAAGAATAAGCAGCTAAATGGGTAATGTGTGAGGCCCCTGCTGGCTTTAGATTTCAGTGATACTATGATTAGTGAAGAGGAAAGGTGGGGTACACCTGAGAAAGACCTGGACAATCACCTTATTTCCAAATCAAAAGGCATTATTGGTAGCATCTACTGTGGCATCAGAGTTCTAAGACAGATTGTAGCCATGTGGCAGATATTCATCTTGAAGACAAGTGTCCTCTGGATTGTTTGTAGGGAGGGCTGGAAACCAGGCGCTGAGGAAAGGTAAAGTAGCAGAAATGCATCCCATCACAGCAGGTGAACGCCAATGTTCACTCTTCAATTCAGCTCGAGTCTGGACCTCTCAAAACTGCTTGCTCAGCCTTCCTTATGACCAGAGCAACTTAAAAACAAATCCCACCTTTTACCCAAGCTTCATAAAGCAACTCCTCTGGGCCCCTGGCTTTGACAGGATTCATTCTGCAATGGTCCTCTGTCATATAACCGATGTAGCAAATTTGTTACTTTTATAACAGAAGAATCAGACAGGACTTTCCAGAGTCCAGCTGTGGATCTTTAGATTGTCGTCATGTTACTCAGAGCAAAACAACTGTTTGAATCAAAGCCAAAGATGTCCTTGAATCATTTGGTATCAGGGCACTAATGAGCTCTGCAGACATTTCAAATTCCTTTTCCTTCCCTTCTCTGCCTCCCCATCCACCTTCACCAGGTGTGACTTAATCCAGTCTATTTTCCCCTAAGTAATAAGCTAACACACACATACACACACACACACACACACGATTTATATCTCTATGTATTTTTGTAGTATGAAGTGAGTTTTCATAACTGATTTTTAAAAATAAGCACCAGATACTTTACTGATATGTTTTATTAATAGGTATGTAAGCAAGGTTTCAATTTTCATTGTGTCCTGGGGTTTTTAGAGATGACAGATGCTTTAATGATCTATGAAGCCAACTCTTAGCTTTTGGAGATGAGAAAACTGCAGTTCAGAGTTTGCAGAGATTTACCCAACGTCCCCAGGTAGTGTCTGGTCCAGCTGCCCTTGGACCAGGCCAGAGGGCTCATTTCTTTGGAGCTCATAATTTGAGAGCCATATTTATGTTTCTTACTTCCCTCATTTTGTTTCACTTAAAATTGTCTATTATAAAAGTACTTGTTTTATTCACCTATGAAGTTTCCTTTTCTTGTTTTTCATGGTGAGTTTATAAAATTCTATTATTCTTAAATCATGTTATATGAACACTCATAATTTCTGTCTGGTATGTTCACTACTCTTCTCCCACCACATCTTTGTCATGAAGTCATGCTTGCAAGCAAGGTCTAAGTCCTTTGTGGGTCTTAGTGCAAAGCAAAACCTTCCCTTGGCAGCTGGTCCTTCCCATAGACTCCAGCAACCCTTTGTATATGTGACCATGAGCACTTTTACATTGTTGTGTGTGTTGCAGAGGGCCTCAGCTACTTAGTGAGGCCCTCTGCAACTTAGTGAGACCCTGTTTCGAAATAAAGAATAAAAAAATAGGGCTGGGGGTGTAGCTCGGAGGTAGAATGCCCCTGGGTTCCATCCCCAGTTCTGAAAAAAAAAAAAAAAGAATCACGTGAAGGGCATGTTAAAACACAGAGTGCTGGGCCCCACCCCAGAGTTTCTGATTTAGTAGGATCATTCTTTGAGAACCACTTGTTTAACTACATTATCAACAATCCTGGTTATCAAGAGATAGTCCCAGTTTTCATACTGAAAGTCTCATCTCCCTGAAAGCCCCTCAGTCCTAGGCAAATGGTCACCCTGTCTAACACACTTGACAGTCTAATGGAACAGCCTGAGAAGTTTCAGAAATACTATGGCTGACACCCCTGTTCATTAGAATCAACTGGGGAACATTTAAACAGTTCCAGTGCTCAGGCTCCATCTCCCATGTCCAGTGAAATAGGTCTGGGAGTGCATGGACTAGCCAGTGATAGTTCTCCCCGCCCCACCCCCGTGATTTAGTCAGGTCGCAAAGAATGAGAAGCATCTTCTCTTGGCTAGCTTCAGTCATTCAGGGAAAAAAACCCATTTTATCAAATTTAAATGTTTCTTGTATGATAGTTAGCTCCCCACCAGGTACTTTCTAAGAGAATGTATTAATTTCTTTCTTATTTAATTCCATTTGTTTTCTGGAACCCCCCCCCCATAGAATGTGAGGTCCATGAAAGCAAGAGCTTTGCCTTATTTATTACCAAGTCTTCAGTTCTCACAACATTGTTTAGAACATGTAAGCACTCAATAAATGCTAATTCATGCCTGCAAAGTGCTAAGCACTGTGTTAGGCCCTGGGGACAGTACAATAATAAACAACAGCAGTGCCTACAACAGACAAAAATGTAGTCCTCTCTGCCTTCATAGTATAGTAGATTATTTCTTTTTTTTTAAAAAAATAACACTTTACATAATTCTATTAGAACCTCAGAAAATTAAATGGTTAAACGAATAAAGGAGAAATATTTCACCACTTAAAGACTAGCATCTTGTCTTTTCATTTTGAGTTATCAGCAACATCTTTGCATAAAATTAACTTAGTGACTTATAGCAACTGAAGGGACTTTTCAGCTCTGCCTTATGACAGCCTTAGCCATGGTTTTGGGGCTCTGTGATTTTCTCTTGCCTTAGGTTTGCAGCTTGGTGCTGTAGAGGAACCATGAGACTGTATAGCTTCCACCCCCACACATTACGTCCATGGTGCAATCCTCCTGGTGGCCTAAGGACAGAGAGTCTTCCTGCTGTGGTTGAGCTGCAGGAAATACTCTGCAGTCCCTAGTTCCGCCAGACAGACACATGAAAGAGCCCAAGAACACACACAGGCATAACACATAAACAAATGTATACCCATCCATTTTTATGGACATAAATGGTGTGGGGGCGCTGTAATGTGTGGAGTGTCTAGATTCTAGAGGGATTAGTCAGGAGACTAGCAAATCTTGACAGCAGAAATTTAAATGAGGGGTGAACTCATTTGGAGAGATCAGAACTAGAGCATTATAGGCCACGTGGACAACATGTGCAAAGGCTCAGAGTCTTCACCAAATACAGGGCATGTGAGGCCAAAGCAGACCGTCCCTGTACTGATCTTAGGGGTCCTGCCTGGCCTGGAGCAGGGTGGTTTAGGGATTAGGTAGAGTCAGCATTTCTTCATGCTATCTTTCTTCCAAGATAGTTCTCCTATCTGGTCAGGTTTCTTGTATAATTAAAAAGAAAACTGTAAAACAGCTTATTCAGTCATATGAAACAATATATATAGCCAATGTAGACACTACAAGGAAAGAAACCTCAACTTTAACTAGATAGTGTATATTTATTATGTCTTCAGTTATTAAGCTAATATAAATGCTTAATCTAGAGCTTTATTTTGCAGTTATAAAAAGAAATTCATTACAATGGTCGAAACATGAGTGTGAACAAAATGTTTTTCTACATATAGTATATGCATATATAATATTGTATGTATGTGTAGTATATATTATACATGCATATGTTTATCTTTATGTATTTATCAATCTTTCTCAATGATATGATGAACAGTTTGCTGAAAGGTAGTGACTTAGAAAATATGTCCAATGAAAGCCCCTGGTGATTCAGTCAGGTAGCCAAGAATGAGAAGCACTTGGCTAGCTTCAGTCATTCAGGGAAAAAGACCCATTTTATTCATTCAATTTAAATGAGTTTCTTGTCTATTATTTAGCTCCCTACCTGGCACTTCCTAAGAGCACTTATTACTTTCTGGCATTTTCTTTCTTATTTAATTCCATTTGTTTTCTGGAATACCTGTCCCCCAATTATCCTATTCCTATTAGCACTTAAAATGTTTATGTTATTAGTGAAGAAAGTTGGTCAAAAAATGCTAGAAAACTTGTAGCTTCTCTGGCATGATGTCTACCTGTTTACATTGTCTTTTAAATTGTTATGTGGGCCACAAACCCAAGCAATGCTGTTAAAGGCTAAATCAGAACCCCATAACATCTAGGCAGTCTATCTAGCCCTGCCTTGTTTAGAGCCTACATTAGAAATCAGCACCTCGCCCCCCCCCGCCCCGTGACCTCACAAAAGAGAGGAATTCAAGTGCAGTGGGTTAGGAGGAAAGCACAGGATTTTTCTTAATTAATATTTGTAGACTTATTTGAAAATGTTCTTGCATTAGCCAGATATAATGCAATTGCTTTTAACACTGTATTTTACTTTATTAAACAGCTTCATAAAAAACACCTATTGTCTGTTTTACTATTTATTTAATCATTGATTCAATGCATAATTATTGTGTGCTTATTCTGTGCCAGGTACTGATAGGCACTCGATATATAATAGTTAAAATAATAAAATTTACAATTAAGCCGGGCATGGTGGCACACGCTTGTAATCCCAGTACTTGGGAGGCTGAGACAGGAGGATCGCAGGTTCACGGCCAGCCTTAGCTACTTAGTGAGGCCTTCCGCAACTTAGTGAGACCCTGTTTCAAAGTAAAGAATAAAAAATAGGGCTGGGGGTGTAGCTTGGAGGTACAATGCCCCTGGGTTCAATCCCCGGTACCAAAAAAAATTACAATTGACTGGAAAAGGTAGGGCATTAAATATTCTATAATTGCAGGTATATTAGAGACTGATGTTTAGATGGGCGATAGGATAGCTAAGTGACATTTAAGCCTAGAAGGTTAGCCAGCCATAGTGTGCTTTTTATTTCAGGGTTTCCAGAAAATCTGCAAACTTGCCATATCTTGTTTTACCTTTCAAAACTACAGGAAGAAGAGGGACAATAAGCTGTTCAAGTTTTTATTGTGTTCTAAGAGAAAACATGAAAATTAATCTTTACCTAAAATATGGTAATGATGTAGGAAGTCTAAGAAAGAATTAGTATACTTTTGTTTCAAGATTGTGATTTTATCACACATATTTAACACCTTATCTCTCAAATGATTTGTGTGTGTATATAATCTTTTTTGCTGATATGTATCAGATAAAAGACTGTATTTGCACAGGAAATAAGAAATAGGAACACCCACAGGGTAGAATATTTGAATAATGTCTGCAAGATGTAGTACAAATAGGACCCAATTTAGAGAGATTCTGCTGGTCCTTCCATTTAGAGTGAGGAAAGAAAAATCTACTAGGAAAGTAAATAGAATCTCAAGGGGCTCAAATCACCTCCATATTTGTAAAAATTGGTGTATGAAACTAAAAACAAGAGACCTTTGGGCACAGAAGTAAATGTTCCTCCTCCTGTCTGATTAGCCTGGGGAGATAAAACAACAGTAAACATAATCTTCAAGTGAAAGAATTTTTTTAACATAGGGGTTATATTTTTTCTTTTTTCTTTTTAACTCTAGAACCTCTTCTGTGTGACTACATCCTTCATTTTTCTAATGAATACATTTTAACATTATTCATTTATCTTAAAGTAGTCACTGAACATCAATTGTTAATCCAAATGCATCTTCCCTGGAATTGTCTGATGACCTTTAGTAATGTTGGGTCAATGATTTCATTTTTGCATTCAGACAATCAAATTTAAAATCAATACTCAAACATACAAAATCAAGAAGAATGTCTTCAAAGTAAAGCAATGGCTCTTTTGGTATCTGCAGTATGTTTTAATTTCTACCACATATGCATAAATTGGTAAAGTACCTTATTCCAATGGAAAGTAATCCTGATGGCTTAAAACAAATATATTTCCATTATAGAATAAATCCTTAGCCCATCTACCCTGAATCTTTGGATAAAGACAAAACTCCATCCTGCCATGCACCTGGTCTGTTGTGCAATGCTGACCAATGAACAGCTGCTAACAATAAGGGTATTGTGCTTATGTAACACAGTTCAGGATCTGATGGCTAGTCTCTCGATAGATGTGGAAACACTAGGGAATTTTCTCTTGCCAGGATGCCTGCTTCATGGAAACTACTGTGTCTGTTTTCAACCATATATTTAAAATTTCTCTCTATTCCTACAAGATCACATTCACCTTTCAAGTTGGTTTGAGGAGGTTAAGGGTCTCTCAGTCAAGAAATAGCCATGCAGTATGGCAACAAAAGTGATTTTAGCAACTGTAGACTTGTTTTACCAAGTTAACAAAAGTCTTTATTATGTTTCTTCCCATTGATGTGGGTGTGTCCTTGTGTGTGTATTCAAGAGAAGCTTCCATTTGTTGAGTGATCTTCATGCAAACATCTTGGAGTGCTTTACAAAAGAATTTCAAAAATTAAACCAAACAGGATATGAAACTGTGCTGCCAAACAAGTAAGTCTTTAGGCATGATTTAAATTTAGTTAATGACATAAAGAGCTAAATCTGTGAGAGGAAGCAAGTCCTTGGATCAGAAAAAAAGAAGCAGAAAACAGATACTCCTATTTTGTCTATGTCTTCATTTGAGTAGCTCCAAAAATGTTCCTTTAGAAGTTCATTTGGAAAACCCTGGGCTAAGTGAACTCTAAGAATCTTGTTTTAGGGGAAAAGACAAGATAATAGTTCCCATGTGCATAGTGATCTACAGATTACAAAGCATTTTCCCAGCCGTTATTTCACTTGACTGTCACAACACCCTACTAAAGTAGTTGAAGAATGTGTTATCCCATTTTACATGTGAACAAACTGATGACAGCAGAAATAAAATAATTAAACTAAGGTCATCGATCTAGACAGTGATAGTGGAATATAGTTTTTGATATAAATCCTGTGTTCTCTTTATAGTACCACGAGTTTCTACTGTGATAAACCATTTATTTTATACTTTTATTGGTTCCCTGTAATTATACATTAGAGTGAGGTTCAAAGTGATAGAAACATACATGCACACCTCACTTGGCGTATTTCTCTTGGCATACCCCCTTCTTCTCTGTGCATGTAAGTGAGATTGGTAGTAATATCTTCATATATGAATGTAACATTATTTGAACTATTTCCTTCCTCAATCTTCCTTTTCCCCTTTTTCCACTTCCTTCCTCCACTCCCCTTCCATTATTCCACTGGTTTCTCTTCTTCTTTATCTGAAGTCTCTGTTATTTCCTATTTTCTAACTAGCTTCCATATATGAGAGAAACCATATAACCCTGACTCTGAGATTGGCTGATCTCACTATGGCCATACCACCCTGAATGCCCCTGATCTTGGAAGCTAAGCAGGGTCATGCCCGGTTAGTTCTTGGATGGGAGACATACCATTTTCACTGGATACTTCCCTCCTACCATTGTAGCTTTATGTCTTTGGGGTAATGTTAATGATTATGGCTTCCCAGGACACCCTGGCATTCTGTTCCCTCTCATGATTCTTGTGTAAATGGAAAGTTATAAAACCAGGTTATTCTAATATAAGTCAATAGCAAATCATACTTTTATGGCTTAATCTTTTTACAACATTTAAAGTGACTTTGATGGTTTGCACTTACAATCTCCTTACAGTGATTGCCAGATCCTTTTTGAGAAGATGCAGTTGGAGTGATTAGAGCCTCAGCTTCTGTAGTGGCAGGTGGCTTTTCCTGGCAAGGGTCTATAGTGGAAAAAATGGGGAATTCTTAATGACCTTCCTTTCTATTCCAAACTGGGTTAATTTTCCATTGCTGTGACAAAATACCTGAGATAATTAACTTAAAGTAGGAAAAGTTTATTTTGCTTCACAATTTTGGAGGTTTCATTCCATGGTTGGTCAGCCCATTGCTTTTGAGACAGCACTTCACAGTGGGGAATGGGTAGTGATGGGAGAGAAAGAGGCTACCATCCCAGTCTTCCCTTCATGGGAATGCCTTCCCAATGATCTAACTTCTTTTCTCTACGCCCTACTTCTTAAAGGGTCCTTCCAATAGTGCCATGCTGAGGACACAGACATTTAACACATGAGCCTTTAGGGGTCCTTAAAGTTCCAAACTATAGCACTGACTTGGACCACTTGTGGTTATCCTTGAACCTCTGAGGAGTCTATAAGTATTGTGATCTCAGGCAGTGAGTCATGGCCTTGTGCCAGAGCAGTAGGTGGTGTAGTATCTGAATTGGTTCATGAGACGAGGTGAATAGTGTTACCTGCTTAAGGTACGATCTGCAGTGACACTGTGCTATTGCTGTCGAGTTTTGTTGTAATTTTTCTGCCTCTTCCTCTAAAAACCCATTTCATATCTCAGCCAAGGTTTGGACTTGAAAATATTTACTTTCTCTTTGATACTCCTTAGCTTCAGACAAATCTGGAAAGATCACAGTTTTGTGACTCTGTAGATCTTTTGACAGAGTACATGGGCTAGAGAACTTAAGAACAAGCAATTGAAACCATAGCTCTGTAACCAGCTTCTTGAGCAGATTACCCAAGTTGAACAGAATCCCAAGCAAGGTGACAGAGAAGTGGGGAACACCCTTAGGGCAGCTGGTGCCTTGCAGAAAGCCAATAAATGTGAGGGTATTACTTTTTACCTTACACTTCAATGTAGTTATTGTTGTTTTTTTTCAGATTTTTACCTTTATACTTGATTTAAAAATATTATTATAAAGACTTCAGCTATCTTGCCGTAGCCAATAAACATAGCCTGTCCAAAAGACTTATATGACTTCCATATGTCATTTGAGCATTTGAGACAGGAAGACAAACCATCCCATGTGGAAATATCAAGGATAAAAGATAGCTGGAACAGCATTCCTGAGCTGGCTGCGTTCCCCAGTCTGGCCTCCTGTGTGGGCACATAGTCTCTTGTCCTTCAGTCTAGTTGGTGATGAGTTATTTCTGGCTCATTGTCCTAACCTCTGGACATCGCCTTCCTCCTTGAGCCTATGTTTATCTCAGTCTCACTTTGATTGCCTGGTCCCTATTCATCTATTCATTTTTTTAAATCTTGACTTGATTTTGCCTCTTCACCTCTACCTCTGGATTCGCATTACCTCTACCCTTGTCAGTCTGCACTTAGTTTGACCTGTTTTGAATATCTGTTTTTGATACTCATCACATGACTGCCACATGTCACCCTCTATCATGTTATTGTCTGTAGAGATTCCTGTTCCTCATCATTTGATTCCTGTATGTCTCAATAACACTGTGCTTGATGCTCTAGAAGGAATGTAAAACTGTATAAGGTAGGTCTCTGTCTACTTTTCTATCTACTTGGAATACTCCTTTTCATATACATCCTAAACTTTTAATGACCCCCCCCCTTTATTGGCCAGACCTAGCTAATCATTTCATTTAATTTTCTTTTGTTTTTTCATTTATTGGCCACGTGGCTCAAGATCCCATTGAAGATACTCTATCATGGCTTAAGTTGTTACTAGCAGAGTGTTTTCCACAGAACAGGAGTTTAGTCAGCATCTGCTAAGTATTTTCTTTGTATGTAATATAAGATTGTAGGCACAGAAAACTGAGAATAAGACTATATCATATAAACAAATTCTAAATGGAACTACATACAATTTTAAGTGTTATAAAGTGTTGTACAACAGAAATTTCTGAGATGACTGAAATATTTTATGTCTTCCTTGCCCAATATGGTACCTACTAGCCACCTGTTGCTATTGAGCACTTGGGATGTGGCTACTGTTTGAGGAATTGGATTTATATTTTATTGTATTATAATTAAAATTTAAAAACCTCATGTGGAAATTTGCTACAAGATAGGATAATGCATGCTATGGGAGAGTGGAAAGTGTAAATATAAGTATGGACTATGATTTAGGAAAGTCCCAATGGAGGAAGATGTATCTAGGCTGTGAAGATGGGAATCAGAGGGAAGGGATATTTTAAGTAAGTGATATAGCAGAAGTTCTAAGTGATTGGCAATTTTATGTTTGGCATTAAATACTTGAGGTGGAGCAGAGTTTGAGAACTAGCGATGGTAGTAATAATAACAGCAGTCATTTATTGGTCTTATAAGCCACATGTTAATTTAATATTCACCACAATGTTATTTGTCTAAAGGTATAAATTAATATTGGACCTGGGATTTGAACAGAAGTCTGGATAGCGAAAAATCTAAGCTCTTAACCACCATACTATGTTGTCTCACAAGAGGGACTTTAGAGAATGGAGGAGAAGCTCCATTGGAGTGATGGAGGGGGTCTAAAGGAGGGTGGGGGAATTAATGAAGGAAGCACTTACACTTACATTATGTACATATGTAAAATTACCAATGCCAATCTCAGTATCATGTATGAGGAAGGGGAGGGAGTGGAGAGGGAGCCCGGGGGAAGCTCACCAAGTGCTGTGTGCACATGTGTCCCTATCACTCTGAACGTCATTATAATGTGAAACTACAAAGCACCAGTTTTAAAAAAATTATTTTTAAATGTATATATGTATTTTACTTTTTATATGTATGTTTATGACTTACATGTAGGAAATAGCCCAAACGTTCTTCAACTGGCAAATGGGTAAAAAATAATGGAATGAAATAGTACTTATATAAAAGGCACAGAACTACAGATACATGCAGTGACATGGATGAATCTCAAATGCATTGTGCTAAGTGAAATGAGCTAGATGTAAAAGACCGTGCATGATACAATTCCATTTATATGACATTCTAGAAAAGGCAAAAATAAGATCAGTTTTGCCAGGAGCTTAGAGTGAAAGGTAGGTATTGACTATAAAGAGATACAAGATCTCTATAGAATAAGATATTTGACAAGAAACTTGTTTGGAGGTTGAGAGAAAAGATAAGACTGGACTGGGAAACTTCTTGAAGAGAGAAGGCCTGGGTGTGGGGGAGAACTGGATCTAGAATAGGAGGTCAGAGGACACCAGAATTCTACACTTCAAACATTTGCCCAAGATTGCTTCTAGTTTTGACTTGATTCAAACATCAGAAATGCACTCATAACCTTGAATACAATATATTAAGGCCGGGCGTGGTGGCGCACGCTTGTAATCCCAGTACTTTGGGAGGTGGAGACCGGAGGATCCGGGTTCACGGCCAGCCTCAGCTCTCACTCTCTCTCTCTCTCTCTCTCTCCTTAGTGAGGCCCTCCACAACTTTGTGAGACCTGGTTTCAAAATAAAGCATAAAAATTAGGGCCAGGGGCGTAGCGCGGAGGTAGAACGCCCCTGCGTTCAATCCCCGGTACCGAAAAAAAATATATTAAGTGAAAGAAATCAGCTTCAAAAGGCCACAGATTGTGTGATTTCTATGAAATTAAGTTCCAGAATAGGCAAATCCATAGAGACTGAAAGTAAATTAGAAGTTTCCAAAAACTGAGGGGAGGGGGAATGGGGAGTGGCTGCTGAGAGGTATCAGCTTTTTGGGGTGATGAAATATTCTAAAATTAGATTTTAATGATAGTTACAAAGCTCTGTGGATATAGTAAAATTACTGAATTGTTTATTTTAAATGAGTAAATTTATCGCATGTGACTTATACATCAATAAAGATGCTTTTTTTAAAGAATTGTTTTTGAGGGGCAATAGCAATATTCTCTGTGTGTGTGTGTGTGTGTGTGTGTTTTACTGGGGATTGAACTAGGGGTAGTCTATCTCTGAACTAGATTCCAAGACCTTTTTATTTTTGATTTTTGAAACAGGGTCTCTCAGCTGGGCAAGGTGGTACACACCTGTAATATCAGTACTTGGGAGATTGAGACAGGAGGTCAGCCTCAGCTGAAGGTCAGCCTCAGCAATTTAGTGAGGCCTTCAGTAACTTATCCAGTCCCTGTTTCAAAATATAGAAAGGGCTAGAGTGTAGCTTGAAGGTAGAATGACTCTAGGTTCAATCACCAGTACAAAAGAAAGGGAGTCAAGATTATAAGTAGGGAATGTGGTCAAGATTAAATATTGCTGAATTATATAAAAGTCCTTTTCATGTTGAGCTAACATTTGACTTTAGCACACAATAGATATTTTTAGGACACTGTAGAATCCCCCTGAGTTCAATCTCCAGTACCAGTATCAAAAAATAAACAAAAAAATTGAAACAGGGTCTTGCTAAATTAGCACACGCTGGCCTGTAATCTACTATCCTCCTGTCTCAGCCTCTCAAGTACTGGGTTACAGGTGTGTACCACCGCACCTAGCATATTCTTTATCTTAATAATAGTTTTGGTTACATGACTGTACATTGTCAAAACTCATAGAACTGTGAACTTACAAGGGTGAATTGTACTGACTGTAAGTTGCACTTCAAGAAGCATGACTGAAAAACCAAAAAGACAAAGTATATCCACGTTTATTTGTGCAAAGGAAGGGGGAGATATGGTTAGTTATTATAACTTATTCTATTTTGAAAAGTAAATAATTCTAATTTTTTGTGTCTAAACACATCTTCATATTTATGATATATAGATATACAACACATTTAATTAAAATGAGGTAGGAATTAAAACCTCTTTAAAGAGATGTGTGTGTGTGTGTGTGTGTGTGTGTGTGTGTGTGTGTGTATCTAAAACAGTTAAATTTGTATTTAACATGAGTTGACACAGTAGATGTTTATTCAACTTGAGGTATATTTGCCATTGGCATGGGAAAGAGGGTGGAGGTGGAAGAGGAAGAGATATTTTAATTAAATGTGAATGGTAAGATGGTATATGACTTATCCAATTTTCCTTTTATTTTGTTTAAATGAAAAGTAACTACCATATGAGGTCATCAGATCCTTAGAAAGCTTCCTTTAAGATTTCTCAATACATAATGAAATTTTCATTTTTACAATAAACCACTTATATGAGAGAGTAATACAATGGATATCTTTTTAGGATATACTTATTTCCTCCTTTTTTATTTCCAGGAAAATTGTCATGTAGAATCAATTCTCTCAAAGTCTTACAGGACTTTGTCTTCGCTTGTTTTGTTGTGTGCTCATACAATTATAGATTTATACTATTTTTAGGTAGAAGGGACTTCAAATTATTATCTGGCTCTGTCCATTGTCTGTAAGCACATAGGCTATTACCTCTGTTTTCTAACTGAAGTGGTAACATATAGAGTTGTTTACTTTCCTATGGTCCCATTTCTAATGATTAGGGTTTTATGCTTAAGAGTTATTAATCATAATAAAGAATTATAAAACAATTAATGATTGTGATTTAAAACTTTATTTTGTTCTCTGTTTCAAGCACTTCTCCAGGTTCAAGCTTTATTAACACTATATAGAATAATATGCTAATAATCCTAGTTAATTTTAAAATAGTCTGCCAAGGTTCTGTTGAGGAGGCACCTACCTAGAGCCAGGCAACATTTTGAAAATGTTTTTGACTGACATATTTTGATTTGTGCCAAAAAAGCAAAGCAATAGTAATTTAGTGTTTTTTCCCCTTCCCCAGGATCAAGGAGGTAAGTGGGGAGGGGTCTTCAGTTCATTGTTGTTGCTCATGTCTAGGTCTTGGGAATAGTGACTGGAGTTCAGAGATGTCTGTTGTCCACATTTATTACTTATAAACAGTGACTTTAACATTTCAACACATTTGCATCAAAAGGCCCTCTAAAGAGCTAAGTGAAATATCCTGCTCGGAATTAAGGTCACCAATAAGAGCCAGGTGATCAGTCTACGTCATGGGCTATGAGGAAAGCACAGCTCTGGCCCAGCCGCGGAGTGGCTGCAGGACAGAAGAGGGGAGAAGACCATAGTTATGAAGGATTTGGCCAGGTAGGAAGGCAGAAGGCCGTGGGACTGTTAGAATTCCGATCCACTGGGGCCAAAGTGGCCTAGGAGTACACATCAGGGAAGGATCTGAACAACCCGGTTCTGTCCTGCCCTGGGCCTGTAGCTTGTGGGTCCTAGGAGGAGCCCATCTCCCTTTATTCTTAGTGTAGCTATTTCTCTTCCCTGCTGCCCAAAGCCCACATCTTCCCATGAAACCAGCATGAGAAGTAGGGATGGTAGAAGTGTACTGCCCTTGCATGCTGATTTCAGGATAGTAGATAGATTTTGCTAGTGACCAGAAAATGGGAACTGGTACAGGAAAATGCTGAGAGTTGTCCCCAAGAGTGGCCTGAGTGGTTTCATGGATAAGAAAGTTGGAGAACACTATAATTCTAAAATGGCAACAGTCATAAAGACAGTTTTAAGGTTTGTTGCTTTTAAATTTCAGCGTGATTTTAAAAAAATAAAATTTTATGTAAAATTTCACAATATTGACAGCTTTACCAAGTCATCTCTACCATAACTCTAAAATACAACCACGCTTCTTCCTCATACCCAGTTATCATGGCAGGAGCTCTACTTGCCAAACTGGGGACCTAGCCTACCTCAGAATGTTTTCTAAGAATTAATTATCCCACTTGGACAAGCTAGTTATCCTCTGCATGCCTAATTTCTTCCTCTTTAAATTGGTGATAATGCCTGCTTCATGGAGTGAGGATTAACTAAGCAAGTGAAAAACACTTAGTGCTTTGCACGTGTTAACACTGTATATGAGTTAGCTTGTTGTTATTTCTCCTATGTCTACCTCATGGATGCCCAAGAATAAGCACTTCTTTCTGCCCTGTCCTGGGTTTGTCTAGATCAGACTCCTGAAGTTACCACAGGGATGCCTCTGGAGAGCTAGCTGTGTTCTTCCAGTGACAAGTATTGCCGCCATACTTTGATCTCCAAAGAAAGACACTGTACTGATTTTCTCCAAATATGGACACAGGCCTTTGACTAAATCCAACACTGCCTACCCCATTAGTTTATATGGGACATATGTAAGATTTGGGGATAATGCAGGAAGAGTACAGACAGGAGAGGACTCTCCATTGCAGCACAAGTACAAATCCAGCTCCGACTCTCTAGGCCAGCCATCAGGCTTTCTTAGCCTCTCTTGGGTGACAGGGGCTGCTAAGCTGGGAATCTGGGCCCAACCTTGGCTCCGGATTTACCTGCCCTAGCTTGAAACTCTTCCAGGAGATTCGCAGTGAGAGCAACTTCTCTCTTTTGGGGAAATCTCTTCTCTCATCATAGGATTTTAGTTAGCTCTTGTATGGCACCAATGAGAAAATAAAAACATAGACCATTATTGGTGCATTTCCCAAGTCATACATTTATACACGGTCAATATAAAACAGAACAAAGCACAGCTGATTCAGTTGAAGTGGGGTGGGAAACCCACAGCCCCATTTGTGTGGGCTTCTCCAGACCCCTTCAATGACCCTCAGGCATTCTACCATATTTTGAATGAAGATCATATCTTTAAAGTATTGTTTCTTTGGTGTTAAGGAATAGTGTATTGACCAAGTCTCCTTTTTTTCTGTGTCATTATTGAGTCATTTTCACTTTAGATTAGCCACTGACACTGATAATGAAAAAAGAGGTAATCTTATTAGATTTCAGAAGAAAAATGTTCCACATATACTTAATAATCTAGGAGAGAATCCAGAAACATTAGAGTTTACAATATGCCAAGTACTTTAAGAATACATTATATCATCTAACATCTGCTACAACTATCTTTCATGTTATAATTGATTAAAATGCGCTTTGTAAAAAAGGTGAAGTTATTTGGTCTAGGTCATAATGCTATTAGGTGATGGATCTGTTTGACGCTAAAGGCCACATTCTTTTCATTCCCCTTTTTCCAAAGAAAATGTGTTGTGCTTCTTTAATTTCTGCTATGATATATTATTATGATCTATTATTGCCATGAGTGGAGAAGAGAGTGGAATAGAGCCAGTGAACCTTGAAAGACATTTCGTAGAAAGTTGGGAGCATTTAATTGACAAGTTGAAGTTGATACAGCTGACAACACTTTAGAGGCAAAGCACAAGTCCTCACATTGCTTCTTGGACAGGATCATAGAAAAGGAAAAACTTTCACCAACTCCCTTCATGATGTGTATCTCAGTGGGCTACTAGATACATCCTTATCCTTTCCTTTTTTTTATTTTCCTTTCTTTTTTTTTTGCTACAAAAAGAAAAATACAACATATTTTTAGTGTAAGGTTAGGAACTAGTCTCAGCTATACCCCCACTTCCATCTTCAAAACCACTTAGTAGCTGGACGTGATAGCACATGCCTGTAATCCCAGTACTTGGGAGACTGAAACAGGAGGATCACAGGTTCAAGACCAGCCTCAGCAATGTAGTGAGATTCTCAGCAACCGAGTGAGACCGTGCTTCAAAATAAAACAAAAAATTTAAAAAATTACAAATAAGGCCAGGAGTGTAGCTCAGAGGTAAAATGCCCCTGGGTTCAATCCCCAGTATCACACACACACAAAAAAAACAACAACAAAAACAAAAACAACTAGGTAAAATGCCCCTGGGTTCAATCCCCAGTACCACAAACAAAAAAATAAACAAACCAAACCAAAACAACAACAACAACAAAAAAAACAAAAACAGCTTTTTGAACTCATTACAAGTCAAAGAATACAGACATTTTTGTTAATAAATGTTAAAGCATAGCAGACTATGTACACCTGTGAGCAGGGTAGGATTTAGATTTTATATCATTACCTGATGGCCTATAATCTTGAAGTTAGAGGCTTGAACAACTTCTGTTTACCAAGGGTGGTTACCTTTGTTCCTCCTGAAGCTGATGGAAAAAGAGTCCCATTTAGTTGGAAGCAAAAACATCTTAAAATAGCACTGAATCTTGGACATGTTGAAGAACAAATAGTCACATTCCCATGTAGTGCGAAGTCTTCATTTTATTCAGAACATGGCTGACATGTTTATAAGCTAAATTTCTTTTCAGACCAAAGAATCCCACAGATGTCTCATCTGGGAGGACTTATGAGCTGTGTAACTTACTTTATTGTTATTGTTAATAATAAAACAAACTGTTCAATTTAGAAATAATTTCTTATCCTTTTCATGGTTTTTTGAACATTTCCTTTGTAGCTTTGAAAGAGTCCTTTGTATTTTAATAGTTTATTCACTGATTCCAATAAAAATAGCTAAAAAAATAAAACTACAATAGGCATTGGGAACACACCATGTCTCTGGAAACCACACTGTTTCTACTAATATTAAAAGGACCAGAGAGGGACAGATAAAATTCTATAAGTACTTGTCTGAATGTATATTTGGTAGTGTTACATATTGATGTTGCAATGTAAATTTTCATATGTTGTTTAGGAAATTGGATTCTTTAACTATATACAAATTACTGCAAGCTGAATACCTAGGAATTCCATGGGGAACATTATAAGGCTCTATTGTGCCGCGCCCGCGCAGCCTGGACCGAGTCTCTGCCGGGGGGTGTCGGGATTGATCACACAGGAACACAAGTTTGAGGTTGACGGCTCACAGTTAATACTGCCGCCCGACTTTATTTAGCCCAGTCCTTATATACCTTCCTAGAGCATCAGAAATAGATACAAAGTCCTTTCACCACACAATGTTAACATTTGTCTGGGCAAACAGAATGTTCCCAGACAACTTCCTCCCCCCTTCCCAGGTCAAGTCTCTCCTCTGAGAACATTTAGCTGTTGTGAAAAACACAGCACACTTATCAGCAGGTCTCAACCTGCACCTTTGGTTGAGCTTGTACCTCTCAGGGCTATATCTACAACTCTAAACTA
>PVJS01000363.1:0-27420 GCA_004027185.1 Glis glis
CAAAAAAAAAAAAAAAAAAAAAAAAGAGATGAGAGGCAGGGAGGTGACAGAGAAAGGCAAGAGACGATGGGAGATGAGAGCCATGGATCTCAGAGATGAGAAACAAATGAGCAGAAAAATGAGAGAGGCAGACAGAGAAAGACAGGCAGAATAAGAAAGACAGACAGACAGAGACCAAGAGGTCTGTGTGGCTGCTGGAGGAACAGGGCAGCCTCCCTCTCTTTTTCTGAGCTGGCTGCCCTGGGTCCCAACACCCTCCCCATGTGCTCCTCGATGGTGCAAAGCTCCTGGAATCCTTCACTAGGCTCTGACATGGGAAGTGGTGCACTTCATTCTTCTTTCAGGTAAACAACTACAGTCTGAAGATGAACTATCTTCATAGTACGTTTACAAGCAGCTGTCCCCAGAGCTGAGCCTCCTGTTATGCACACCCAAGTGGGACTTCCTCCAGATGAACCCCTCCCCAGGCTGGGCCCCAGTGCCTCTGTGTGTTTTCCCTCTGCCCTGGTTCAGGAATCTTTAAGAGTTAATCTGTCACCCCAGGTCAGATTTACCATCTAGGGTGCCAACACCAGATAAATTGGTTTACTTTTACATATGGATTCTGAGCATGTTGACTTCTATCTGCTTTGTCATTCCCTGAGAAGTCTGTAATCTCTTCTAAGAAAATTAATCATGGGAAAAATGGTTTTAAATGGCTTGTCATTTTTCCATCAAAGAAGTATCACATGTACTAAACACCCAGAACCATAAAGCTCTTAACAACTTTTCCACCTTGTGATCTTTTGATCACCATGGGCCACCCTATCTCCAGGTTCAAGTCCATTGGCAGAGAGAGAAACAAGGAAATGCTTAAAACAGAGGTGTCTGAGACTATAGTTATTATCCCTGAGTGGATGACAGATGTTGCAATGAAAGTCAGTGACCAGTATGTTTAATGTTCTAGTCATATCTTCCATAAAACCTGCTTAAGTCCCTTCATGTTGCTAGGAGAGGGAGAAAAATTACATGCATGCAAGGAAGAAAAGAGGTCAGATGGGATTAATAGGTACAAATCCACATGACTTGGACACTCATATTTCACTAAGAGACACGTAAATGAATGCTTAGTGCCGCAAGTACTTACATCTGTACCCAATTTCGTCAACATATGGTGGAAGAAAGCATCAAGCTCCTTCTCTCTTATGTAACCTTTTTCTAAATGCAAGAAGATAAGCATAAATAATAGTCACTTAAAAAGAATAACATGTGACATTGAGCATTTGTCTAAATTTATTTTTAATTTCACCATTTGTAGAATCCCCATTGACACTATTTTTGGCTATTCCAACAACTAAGTACCAACATGTACCTCTAGAACACATGGATTTAGACAGTAAATACATGTTCCAGAATAAATGCTTTATGCTGAGGCTTATATTAGCATTTGGAAAAGCAATGATATTAAATGCATGAATTTTAATTAATGGCTAAAAATGAGTTTTAGAATAAAATCTAAACCAAACACACCTTGGAAGCTTGGTAAAAGTTAACAGTTAACAGAGGTAAATAGTAAATCCTAGTTAGCAGATTAAATTTCTCATTTTAGATGTTTTCTTTCTTTCTTCCTTCCTTTCTTTTTTTTTTTTTTTTGTGGTACTGGGGATTGGTTGAATCCAGGGGCATTCTACCTCTGAGCTACACCCTAAGCCCTTTTAATTTTTTATTTGTTTGTTTTGAAGCAGAGTATTGCTAGGTTGCTGAGAGTCTCCTTATATTGCTGAGACTGTCCTCAAACCTAGGAAACTCCTGTCTCAGCCTCCAAAATACTGGGATTACAGACAAGTGCCACCATTCCCAGTTTTCTTTATATTTTTTAAATTATTAATAAAAATTAAGCAAAATGGCAAGTAGTTTCATTTTATTTTCAAAAAGAGGTTTTTTTGGGGGGGATAGAAGGGGTAAATTTGAAAGTTGATAAAATTCACCCTCTCTTTGAGCAAGTGTGTGCGGGCATTCGTAAAAGGAGGACGTTTAGAGAAGGCTGATTTCAGAGAGCTGGATCTCAGCCCACAAGCCTTGAATACAGATAATGAGGTTTGTCATGATACACACATTTTTACCCGCGCTCAGACTGGGAAGGGGACAGGTTTCTACGGGACGGACACACGGGAAGGGGACGCTCCAGGTCCCGCGGTAGCCGGGCGCGGGGCCGCCCCTGCCCCTGAACCTACAGGTGGCTGTTCTACTCACCGTCGGCGTCGAAGCGCTGCCAAGCTTGCCAGAAGCCCGCAGCGTCCCAGCGCCGCGGAGGCGGGTCGCGGGCGCTGTCCATGGTGCCGGGAACTGCGCGCTGCTCTAGAGAACTTGGGTACCACGCGGCTACAATCTACCCCGACCCCCTGGCCTGCTTCCTTCCCTCTCTGCCTCAGTCCTGCTGGTAGGCAGGCTCGAGGGCAGCCGGCGAGGGGGCGGTGGCGCCGCGGCGTCTGGAGAGTCCGCAGCCCCGAGCGCGCTCAGCGGAACCAGCTCCGGAGCCGCCCCGCCCCGTGGGTCCCCCGCCCGCGCGTGGTCCCCGGCATCCGCGGGGAGCGCCTGCCTGTCTGCGCGCGGGGCCTCAGGGAGCAGGAGCTGTCTCCAGGCCTGCACGCCTGGCTGCTTTGCCCTTTAGCTTGTTCCTCAAACTCAGAGAAAACATCCCCCTTACGTTTGACTCACCTTTCAAACTTGTGTCTCCAGAGGTTTTTTAGAGAGAGTTGCCTTGTTTAAAAGACGGGGAGAGGTGTCAGCGCAGGGGGCCCTGTAGACTTGATGGTTTGGACGCTGACTGTGGTGGGAGGAGAGGCAATGAGGGCCAATAGTGGTGGTAAGGTGATCCTTAGCAAGAACCAGTCAACAGCAAGTATGGAGCCCTGATTGTATAGGACGGGTGCGCTGCTGTACTATAATGCTCTGTAAGGACTTGCCACTGCGGCGAGACTAGACTGCCGGTCACTGTGGCTTAGGTAGCATCTCTGGGATGCTGAAGGAAAGACACACTAAGCCACACTGCCAGGAAGAGTCTAAGGGGGGCTTGTTGGGAGTTCCCAGGTATGAGGTCTAGATGCCTGTGTGTGGCTCCTGGGGGGTCACATAAAGACTAAAGGAAGAATATCATCTGGAGGAGCAGAGGGCTTTCCAGTGATCAGAAGTGTTCAACATGTGAATGAATGGTTGCTGAAAGAGCAAATAGGCTACACTGATGAATCTGGACCATACGCTTGGAATCTTTTGCTGAGGAATCTGTAGAAAGAGCTTGGTACCAGAGAGTTAGACCAGAAATAGGTCTTCTTTATGGCATTCAGACTCTGATATTAGCATCAAATTTATGTTTAAAAAGCACACACGCATACACCATCTAAACTAGAGGAGTAAAAAGGACGTGGCACTTGGGGTCAGATAGTCCTGGGTCTGGATCCCAGCTCTACCACTGGCTAGTATTGTGAGTTGGGACATTAGTTTTTTATCTCTCAAAGCCTCTGTTTTCTTATCTACAGAATGAGGATAATAACATCTGTGTTGGAGAGTTGCCCTGAGTATCAAAGCCACATGCAATAATACAGTCTGAAAAACTCACAATCAAGAGGAGCCTGAGGAGACGTGATGATTAAATGTAACCTTTTCTCCCAGGTGGGATCCAGAAACAGAAGAGGGACATTAGGTAAAAATCAAGAAAATATTTAATTTTTAATATTTAAATTTAAAAATTTTAATATTTAATTTTTAATATTTAAATACATGTGAATTTCAGATAATAATATTGAAAAAATGGTTTAGAATAAAACAAATCTTGATTCAAGGCCCAGCTTTGCCTCTTACTAGCTGTGTGAAACCAGATAAGTTCCTCAGAAGCCTCACTTTCTTTCCAGTAAAATGGGAATAATAGCATTTGTCTTGTATTGTCATAAAGGTTAATATACTTTGCTGTGCTCTGAGTAAACACTCTATGTAAGTTAGGCACTAAAATGATGAATCTTCCATACCTACATATTTAGAAGATGGTGAAATAAACATCAGGATTTTTAAGGAGTGTGGCTTAGGTTAAAAGAGTAAAAACAAGATCATCGCTGGTGGGGGGAGTGCTGGGCACAAAACTGGGAACAGAGCATCAGAGAGGAGAAAGGGCACAATCCCCATAGTCATCAGATGTGGCCCTGGCAAAGTCCTGAACACAATGCTGAACACTAGTCAGGAATACTAACGATACGAATTCAACAGGTTCATGACTTGTTTTCTGAGAAATAATGGAAAAAGGGGAAACGAGGCAAATGTCAATAGTCATAACCAAGATCTGATGTCGAGAGTGGTTAAATAAATGATGTAAATCTCCACAGTGGGATTTGCACATATACAGAAGTCTTGATTTTGAAGCCTGATGACACAGAAAACTGTTCAGAACATAAGAGTAAGATTAAAAAGCAAGTTACAAAATTATACATATAGTGTGATTCAGTTCAACAAAAACCATGTTTCTACACATAGGAAAAAAATGGAAGGATATAAATTAATAGTATTAATGATGCCTAGCTCTAGAATGGGGAAAAAGGAGGTTCATAACTGATTTTAATTTTGTTATTTATGATTCTTTTTAAAACCTCCTACAGTAAGCATATAATGCAAACTATCATAATTTTTTAAGTTGTAAAAGTGAAATCTAGAGAAAGAAAATTACAGCTATAAGAACTATTCTTCTTCTCAAGACTGAAGAATAACCCAATACAATTTCCAGCAGCCTGGCATCTGGAACTTTCTGAATAGCTATAATTTCCATTCATTGATCTACTTTCTTTTCAAGTAAATATCTACCAAGACACCAAGTAGATACTGTCCCAGTGCCCTGAATTCCTCATATAGAGGAGAGTTCCTTTTGAGAAAACTATCAAATCCTTGACAGAGACAAGAGCATTAGGACAGTGTTTAAAGATACTGGATCAGCAGGAGACATGCTTAAGATTGTCTCACCAGGAAGGTGCTCCTACCTAAAAATGGAGTGATGGGGGTAGAGGCAGAAAAATCAGAAATGATTTCCTGAGTCCATTATCATGCAGGCAGAGTTCAGAGTAAAGCAAATACTCAAAAAGCAACCAGAATCAACTTAAGACACATTATGCAGTTTATGGATTAATCTAACTCCTTCTAGAGATTCTTATTTAAATGGTTTATAGTGAGCCTCTACATTGATATTTTAAAGCCCCCCACACACACACCAAGGATTATATTGGAAACAGTGACTAGTCTTTTGTCTCTAAGTTTCCTGCTGCATATATTTGCATATAAGTTTCCTGCTGCAAATCATTTTATTATTTGGATATCACTTCTCTGAAGGAGAATCTGGAAAAGAAAAAGGCTTCTAAGGAATTAACAGTACCTTTAAAAAATCAATACCCCATCTCTTTCCAAAAAAGATTGGAATTAATGACTATAGGTCATTCTGGTAACATTTGACAAATGATGGTTTAAACTAGGAACCAAAATGAGGTGTTTTTTCCCCTACTGATTTCATTTTCTCCTCCTGTCATTTCATGCTTTTCTCATTAGAATAGCTAATTGATGGTTAGTGGTACAAGAAACAGCAATGGTCTATAATTTGAAGCATTGCTAATTAACCCTGATGCATGCATTCAATTCTAAGCTAAAATATCTGCATCATTTTACAAACTCAGAATGATATTTCTAACTAGAAATATAAACAATGATTTATTTGGCATCATCTCGCAATAAATTTTGAACATTCAAACATGGCAAACACCTCACAGGTTATATAGTAGACCTTAAAATTCAAAGAGACAGTCTTGATTGAATGCCATACCAGCTCCAAAGGGCAAAAGAAATAGACAAAAAATATTAGATAATATTTATCATAAGAAAAAAATTTTAAAACACTGGAAATAGAGCTGATACTTTCTAAAATATCCTTTTTATTGCTTCCTTTACAATCACACAAATAATACATCTCATTTAAATAATATAAACCAGAAGCTTAAAAGAAAATATTCCCCCATAATTATACCATGCAGACAGCCAATAATAACATGCAGGTGTATGCCCTCCCAGTAACTTTTTACATGCACAAAATTGGATTATACTGCTCTGTAACTTGCCTGTTTCACTTATTATGAACCATGTCACTAATATTCTCCTATGATGCCATTTTAATGACAGCATTGTAATTTATTTAAAGTCCTCTGTTTGGACTTTAAATTTTCCCTAGGTTTTCACTATCACTTAATGTTGGCACACTCCCATAATTATTTCTTTGGGGTATAATTCTAAATGCACAAGTACTGGGCTGAATAATACATAGCATTTTAAGTCTTCAATATATAGCGTTTACATCTATGGGGGGTTGTGAGGGGAAAGCAGGCTTGTAATCACTTTCCTCTAACTTCCCAAGAGCAGCAATAGGCATACAAGAACTATGCAATGGGGATTGTGCCTTCTGAAGGCTCTTCTTAGAAATTAAACTGAACAAACACTCCATTCTTTAAATCTTGGTGGCGGAGGTAAAGATCTGCAGGGCCTCACTGGTTTGCTTGTTTTCTTCAAGTTTTGCCTTGTTCAAACTGGGAGCTCTGTAGGCACAAAGTGCTATCAAGCCTGAGCTGTCTTTTGGTGCCACTGAAATGCCAATCAGGGCTTATTGAGGAACCAGAGCTTTCCATCTAGAGAAAGGCAGGAGGATTTAGATGCGGGATTAGGTGCATGTCTACGAATGTCCAGAGCCAGCCCCAAGTGTACAGGAGTGGCCCACATTTCCTGTGGAACTGGAGTGGCACTTCTGAAAAAAGGGAAGATTTTCCCAAGAATGAATGTGTTTGAGCAAATCATGTCAAGAGATGAGTATCTTTTAGAAATGTTAATATTTTTCTAGAAGCCTACTCAAACTTTCATGGGAGAGTCAGACTTAAATCCCTCCAAGAGGACTAGGGTATAGCTCAGTGGCAGAGTTCTTGACTAGCATGCACGAGCACCTGGGTTTTATTCTAGTACCACAAAAGAAGGAAGAAGAAGAGGAGGAGGAGGAGGAGGAGGAAAGAAATCCCTCAAATGAACATAACAAACAAGGATTGACTTGTTGCCTGGGAGCATCTGCCTCTAAGTTGAACAGAATGCACTCCATGTGACTATAAGCAACTGCTGAGGTGTTTGCCTTTCAGGAAGCTCAGATATGTCAATATTTACTTGGGAGATTTCAAGTTGTTTTGTTGACATTACCTGAACTGATATTTCCTTGACAGAAATTTGGCAAATCTGGATGCCAAATACTTGCATGCTAGCTCCAAATAGAAAGGCAAAGTGACCTGTGGGTAACATCTTTATTCCAAGCATAAGTTTATTTTCTGTCTAAAAGCCTAGCTTTTTAGGGCCCTGTCCAGAGATGGACAGAAGGAAGTGAGACAGGACTGAAACAGAGTGTGACCTCAGGAGGAGGTGATGTTTCCAGTTTCCTGTCCTGTTCATTTCAGGGGTCCATTAAATAACACTCCCTTCTGTGCTCACTTTGGCAGGACATAGACTAAAATAACCCTCCCTTCTTTCCCAAACTGAAAAATAGCACACAGAGTCAGACAGGTGGAAATCTAAATATTGGCCCAATTACTGATAAAAGCTAGAATAGATAATGTGGCTATGATATAGGCACAACAAGCTTTCTAATATTTTCCAATTTCCAAATCAAATATAGCACCTGCTGAATACTGGACAGGCACAGGCTCCCCTCACAGGCAGAGTCTGCCCTGCTAAGCTGGTCTGGTATGGAAGAGGACAAAGTGCACCCTCTCGGTGGGCAGGCAGATCAACACTGTCAGAGAATCATCTGCAGTATCTGATTGTATTCCTCATCCTCCACCATTCTCCAGGTAATGTCTGACCACCTTTGCCTGCCTTTAGCAAAAAATCTCATTAGACCAATGTAACCAGAACCCCCCTTAGCATTGATGGTTCCTTATAGTAATTTTCCTCCCATATACATGCTTTAATTTTTAAAAATGCAATCATATCTATATGAACAAGTATACACAAATGCTCACACTAGCATTATTTATAATAATTAAAAGGGGAAAAAACAAATGTCCAATGGATAAATAAAATACAGTATATTTGCAGAATGGAAACTTATTCCACAATAAAGAGGAATAAAGTACTGATACATGCCACACATGCATGAATCTTGAGAATATGAAGTAAAAGAAGCCAGTCATAATGTACAATATATTGCATGATTCCACTTATGAAATATCCAGAACAGGCAAATACATAGAGATGGAAAGTAGGTTAATGGTTGCCCAGCACTAGGCATAGGGGGATAGAGATTAAGTCTAAGGAGAACAGGGTTTCTTTTGGGGATGATGAAACTATTACAGAACTGATTGTGGTGATGGATACACAAATCTGTGAATAGACTAAAAGCCACTGAATCATATACTTTAAATAGTTGAATTATATGGGTATGTGAATTACATCCCAATTAATCTGTTTTAGATGCAATACTATAATGTCCCAGGTATAATATAAGGGACAATACACAATAAAACAATATAAACCATAACTTGTAACAACATACACTGGAAGACAGTAAATTAGTGAGGCATTTCCACCTACACAGAATCCTCATGAGTGTGACAGTTATAAATGCAGACAGATTCAATGTATTATGCTGGTGACTCGAATACTAGGAGCAGTATTGCCATTGGTGGAGTGATTTTCCAAAATACTGAACTACCCTTGGATGAACAGTTGGCTTCAGGAGGCAGGCAGCTTCTCTCTCTCTCTCTCTCCACTCAAAGTTTTATCTGATATGGCTCTTGGGATGGGTTTGCCTGCCTCCAGAATCACTTAGCCCTCATGAGGGTCTTGTGGATTGGGACAACCCTGACCTGGCTGAGACCATCTGGGACCACTCCACTCACAGAGCTGTGGAAGTTACTATTTGTTGAACGCTAACTATGTGGCAGGCACTTTTCATAATTCACACTCAATTTTCACAATAATTTTTATGACACAGTCATTGTCCCCAGTTTTCCAGATAAAGAAATGTATTTGTATCACTCAACTTTTTGTTACTGTAATGAAATACCCAATGCAGGCTACTTTATAAAAACAAAGTTTATTTAACTCATAGAGACTGGAAGTACAAACAGCATGGTGCAGTTTCTGGCAAGGACCCCCCTACCCCCCCACCATGGTATCACATTGTGGCGGTACACCTGTGTATCTCCCTGTCTGTATGGTCTCTCTCCCCTTCCTTATAAAGCCACCAGGATTCAGTCAAGGGGCTCTGTCATAATCACCTTATCTAATTTAATCACTTCCCAGAGGGCCCACCTCTCAACACCATAGTTGCATTAAGTGTCTACCTTCAATACCATTTAGACTTTGGGGATTAAACTCCTGCATATGTTCTAGAGGACAACTGCACTCAAACCCCAGCATCAGCTGTAGATTTAATAACTTCCGTGGGTCCAACAGTCACCTCTGGTACAAATTTTACTCTCTTACTCTTACCCTCTGTCATGCTGTAGATCAGGGGCAGCCTATGGTCTCTGCCTTACCACTCTGCAGATGTCTCTGCTCTCTGCCAGTACCCCACCCCTTATCCTCTCTTTATCCAGGGCTATGTATCACTTCCTCCTCCCCACATCCCTTTTCAGGACAGCTGCCTCATCAGCAAGGACAAGAGCCAACCCCAGTGGCTCTACCTGGCACACACCACTCTGCATCACCAGCTTCCAGAGTCTACCACGCAGAGCATGCCCAGGGCAGGTGGCAGAGCCATTGGTCACCAGAGCTATCCTGATGCCCAGCTTTTCTCTGGCCACCTTCCATGTTGTGGAAGAAAAGCCAAGTGGCTTCTTGCAGGCCTCACATGCCAGCCGGCACAGATCTCATGCCAGCAGACGACAGGTGATGTGCACCCGTAGATTTTGCAGACGCAGCACTACCCATTCTCTCCACCTGCTGTCCCTCTTATTCCATCATCACCAAATTGCACATCTGAAAAGCCAGGGGAAACTCTGCCCTGAGCTTTTAATTTTTACTATTATTTTTTAAAAGAAAGGGTAGACATTTGGAACATTTTTCTCTAGGTCTCCATAAAATGTACTTTAAGGAAAAGTCTAAGCTTAGCAGCCATGGCATCCCCCAAGTCTCTGGACCTGGCCACAAAAAGAGAAGATGCCCAGCCTTGGGGGCTGGGGCAGAGAAAGTGCAAGCTCCTCTGATTGCCATCTGCATGTGTTAAAGGGACCAGCCTCTCTGTAGCTTCTCCTTGTGGCAGGTTTGAGCTAAGCAATGCCTGTTCTCTACATGTGACAGATAGTAAAGCTAAGATCTCCAGTCTTACCAGCCTGGCTGCTCTGAGCCCTGGAACTCTGGATTGTAAGGAATCAGCCCCTCTTCTGGATGGGATTCCCTCCCCCACCTCTCTCCAGTGTGACTCACTGAAGAGGGGATATTGGAGGACTCCCCTCACCTGGAGTGTGGCTAGTGTTAGGACAGGACTTTGTCACTGGAAGGAGGCACGGTGCCCTGTGTTTATGAACAGTTTGGTAAACCATGAGACGTGCATGTTGTGCATTTCTCCATCGATCCTAGCTGCTTCATCCCTTGCTTCCCAGAGCTCTGGACTGGGAACCAGGAGTCGGGCTGATATAGCATGGTGCTTTGGTGATAAACTGCCTGATCCATAAGCTGTGTGCCCTGGCTAGGTTATTCAACTTCTCTGAGCCCTAACCTCCTTATTTTTAAGTGGTAATGATAACACTGCCTATTTCCCAGGGTTACTCTGAGGACTAAATAAGTGAGATGGTGTGTACAGTGCCTGACATATAGCTAAAACTCAGATGTTTCCTGTTCTCTGCTATTATCTTTTCCATCTTTTTGGAGGACTTTCAGAAGGCCCCTCTCCTTCTCAGTTTCTTCACATGAGAATTATGAATAACAGTGCATTTGGAACCACTTCACAGATGCCAGAAAGTTTTAAATACTAAGACCATCGTATTAGCATATACCATGGTGAGTAACAACAACTGAGAGATAGAGAGGCCAGTGGAGGACTCACTGGGATAGGAAGCTACTACAGCCAAGAGAGAAAAAATAATGGTGGAATGGAAAGAGACAAAACATCAGGTTCAAAAGGTTAAGACCCCTCAACCAACTCCAGCAGCTTTGGAAGGGTTGCCAAGGCTCCAGCTCTGGGGAGCAGCTCCCGAGTTGGGCAGGTCTCTGCAAAGTTGGACCAGGTGTGGTTTGGGGGAGTGTTTGGCATGTAGCCAACACTCTGTAAGTACTTGTTAATGGTTAATAAGGAGATTGCAGCCCAGCTCTTATAGAGTGACAAAGAGAGATTACAGTGGCCCTGGGGAGAAGCTGAAAGGGAATTCCTGGATGCTTCCAGAAGCAAACTTTTGTAGCCTCTGCTATTGGAAGACCACTTTTCTCTATAAGATACTGCAGGGGCACAGTGCACCTTTCCTCGGGCCTGGACATGCTAAGAGGCTAAGTGACTTTACACAGTGCCTACCAGGTTCTTTATCCAAGCTGGACCTCACTGGGGAAGGAAATGGGACAATAAGACCCATGTCATTCCTCTCCCTTTATCCACAACACATCATGTAGTAAAAATGGTCCCTGCCTTGGTCACCATCAAAGGGGACATCTGGGCATGAGTGCTCACTCTCTTGCTCCCCTTAGCCTGAACACTAGGGATTTTGAAAGCAGCATACTGGTGTACAATCTTCTAGAAACCCATAAGGCATATGAGGTTTTCACTGCTTTGCTTGTGTGGGTTGCTGCCACTGCCTCCTTGTGCATAATGCTAATAGAACAGGGGTGCTAGCAGTCTGGCCTGTGCTGACATCCTCTTGTCCACCTTATGGTCTTGCATGCTTGCCTTTCAGGAGTGAATGGAGAACTAACCTCAGGCCAGTATTCAATTAAGGAAAATTAGATTTCACAAGATAGAAGGTTCTTCCTCTTGTCCTTTCCAGGAAGAATCAATCTAATTAACATGCCCATGCTCCCAGGACTCTCTTTTAAGTCTCTCTTCCTGTTTCAATTGAACTCATTAGTGACACAGATATATTTTTTTTTAATTGGTGCATTGCAATCACACATCATGATGAAGTTTAGAGTGATAGAGACATACATGCACATAGCACTCGGTAAACCTCCCCCCAACTCCCACCCCACTCCCTCCCCCTTCTAGTGCGCAATATTGACATTAGCATTGATACTTTGTGTATATGCATCATGTCCACTCAAGTGTTTCCTTCATCCAGTCTCCCTCCCCCCAATCTCCTCCCTTTCTTAGGCCCCCTCCACTACTTCACTAGGGTATCTCCTCCTTTGTCTAGAGTCACTACTGTTTCCCAATTTCTCCCTAGATTCTACATATGAGGGAAAACATATGGCCTTTCATTTTTTGTGACTGACTAATCTCATTTAGCATATTATTCTCTAGTTCCATCCATTTTCCTGCAAATGACATAATTTTGTTCTTCTTTATGGCTGAGTAGAATTCCATTGTATGTATAGCCCATAATTTTGCAATACATTCATCTGTTGATGGATACCCAGGCTGGGTCCATAATTTGGTTATGGTGAATTACGCTGTTATAAATATAGATATGCATGCATTACTATAGTAGTCTGGTTTCAATCATACCTAGGAGTGGTATAGCTGGCTCATATGGCAATTCCATTCCCATTCTTCTGAGGAACCTCCACACTGATCTCCAAAGTGGCTACACTAATTTGCAAAACCATCAACAATGTATTAGAGTTCCTATTTCTCCACATCTTCACCAGTATTTATTGTTGTTTTTATTTTTATGATTGCCAATTTAATTGGGGTTAGGTGAAATCTCAGTGTAGTTTTTTTTGGTTAAAAACTTCTGTAATTTATATCAATTTTAAGTGATACTTTATATACAATGGGGAAAAGCACATTTATAGTCCAAATACAATGTTGAAAACAGCGTTTTATTGGACATTTGTATTTCTTCTTTTGTGAAGTGTCTATTTAGTTCACTTGCCCATTTTTTGGTTGGGTTATTCGTTCTTTTAGTGGTAAATTTCTTAAGTTCTTTATATATTCTAGATATTAGTCCTTTATCAAAGTAGTTGGCAAAGATCTCTCATTCCATTGTCTCTCTATTAAGGTTCTTGATGGTTTCCTTTGCTGTATAGAAACTCCTTAATTTAATGCAATACCACTTATTAATCCTCATTTTAATTTCTTGTGCCTTGGAGGTCTTATTGAGGAAGTTTCTACCAGTGTCTATATGTTGGGGTGTTGGTTCTATGTCTTCTTCTAGTAATTGCAAAGTCTCTGGTCTAATTTCCAGGTCTTTGATCAATCTTGAGTTGACTCTTGTGCAGGGTGAGAAGATGGGGTTTAATTCCATTTTTCTACAAATGGATAAACAATTTTGCCAACACCATTTGTTGAAAATGCTATCTTCTCCAGTATATGGTTTTGGCCCCTTTGTCAAAAATCAGCTGGCTGTATGTGTGTGGATTTGTTTCTGAACCTTCTATTCTGTTCCATTGGTATATATGTTTTTGTGCCAATACCATGCTGTTTTTTATTACTATACCTCTGGTAGTATGGTTTGAAGTCAGGTGTTCTGGTGTCCCTGCATGGTTCTTATTGCTGAAACCTGTTTTGGCTGTTGTTATTTTCTTTTGTTACTCCACATGAATTTTAGGACTGATTTTTCTAGTTCTGTGAAGAATGACTATGGTATTTTAATAGGGATTGCATTGAATCTTTGGATATGATGACCATTTTAATGATACTTGTTCTGTAACACTTTTGGTAGAATGGCCATTTTAATAATATTTGTTCTGCCAATCCAAGAGCATGGGAGATCTTTTCATCTTCTAAGGTCGTCTTCAGTTTCTTTCTTTAGTGTTTTATAGCTTTCATTATAGAGTTCTTTTATTTCCTTGATTAGGTTTACTTCTAGGTATTTTATTGTTTTTGGGGGGGCTATTGTGAATGAGATTGTTTTCCAGATTTCTATCTCAGTGGATTCATGGTTGGTGTGTAGAAAAACTATTGATTTTTGTAGATTGATTTTGTATCTTGCTACTTTGCTGAATTTGTTTATCAACTCCAGAAGTTTGTTGGTTGAGTTTTTAGGCTCTGCTAGGTATAGAATCATATCATTTGCAAACAGGGATAACTTTAGTTCTTCTTTTCCTATTTGTATTCCTTTGATTTCCTTCTCTTGTCTTATTACTCTGGCTAGAATTTCTAGTCTATATTGAAAAGGAATTGGTGATAGTGGGCATCCTTGTCTTGTTTCTGATTTTAAAGGGAATTCTTAGAGTTTTTCCCCATTCAGTATGATATTAGCTTTGGGCTTATCATAAATTGATATAATTCTTTCATAGAATTCTTTCATAGAATTATATCAATTTCATAGGTTTTTTTTTAACAAGAATGGGTGTTGGATTTTCCCAAAAGCTTTCTCAGCATTTATTGATACGATCATGTGATTTTTATTCTTAGCTCTATTTATGTGGTGAATTACACTTATTGTTTTACATATGTTGAACCAGACTTGCATCCCTGGAATGAAACCAACTTGGTCATGGTGTATAATTTTCTTGATGTAGTTTTGAATATGTGTTGCTAGTAATTTGTTTAGGACGTTTGCATCTAAGTTCATTGACAATATTGGTCTGTAATTTTCTTTTCTTGAACTTTCTTTATTCAGTTTTGGTATTAAGGTGATACTGGCTTCATAGAATGAGTTTGGGAGAATTCCATCTCTTTCTATTTCATGGAATAGTTTGAAAAGCATTGGGCTTAGATTGTCTATAAAGGTTTTATAAAATTCAGCTGGGAATCCATCTGGACCTGGGCTTTTCTTTGATAGAAGACTCTTTTCAATCTCTTTGCTTGCTATTGGTCTGTTTAAATTTTCTATATCCTCTTGATTCAATTTAGGTAGGTTGTATGTGTCTAGAAATTTGTCAATTTCTTCCAGTTTATTGGAGTATAATTTTTCAAAATAGTTTCTGATGATCCTCTGTATTTTCATGCGGTCTGTGGTGATATCTCTTTTTTCATCTTCTATTTTAGTAATTTGGGTTGATTCTTTCCTTTGGTTAGGTTGGCTATGGGTTTATCAATCTTGTTTATCTTCTCAAAAAAATCAGTGTTTTGTTTTGCTGATTTTGTTGCTGTTGTTCTGTTTCATTGATTTCTGCTGATTTGGGTGATCTCCTGTCTTCTTCTGGCTTTGAGATTGGACTGTTCCTGTTTTTCAAGGGCTTTCAGGTATGTCATGTGTAATTAGGTTGTTTATTTGGTGACTTTCTATTCTTCTTATGTGGGCACTCAGTGCTATGAATTTTCCTCTTAATATTGCCTTTAAAGTGTCCCATATATTTTGGTATGTTGTGTCTCTATTTTAGCTTGATTCTAGGATTTTTATTTCTCCCTTAGTTCTTCTATGATCCAGTCCCCCTTCAGAAGTGTGGTATTCTTTGTTTTTTTTTTTTTTTTTTTTTTTTGGTGGTACCGGGGATTGAACCCAGGGGCAGTCTACCTCTGGGCTTCACCCCCAGCCCTATTTTTTATTCTTTATTTTTGAAACAGGGTCTCACTAAGATTGTGGAGGGCCTCACTAAGTAGCTGAGGCTGCCGCAAACTGGATCCTCTGGTCTCAGCCTCCCAAGTACTGGGATTACAAGCATGCGCCACCACGCCCAGCAGAAGTGTGGTATTCAATTTCCATGTATTTATGTAATTTATCTGGGTCTTCCTGTTGTTGATTTCTACTTTCATTCCATTATGGTCTGAAAAGATGCAAGAAATTATGTTACATTTTGAATGACTAGTGCTTGCTTTGTGGCCTAGAATATGGTCCCTTTTGGAGAAGCTTCCATGAGTAGCTGAAAAGTACTCAGCTATTGTTGGGTGGAATATTCTGTATATGTCCAATAGGTCCATTTAATTTATAATGTTCTTTACATCTGAAGTGTCTTTACTAATATTTCTTCTGGAAGATTGATCTAGTTGTGTAAGAGATATGTTGAAGTCTCCCAATATTATTGTACTGGGGTCTGAGACTTAATGTCACAAAAAGTTTGTTTTAGAAAAGTGGGTGTACCACATTAGGAGCATAAGTGTTAACTATTGTTATATCCTCTTGTTGGATTGTTCCTTTTATCAGTAAAAAATAACCTGCTTATTCTCTTCTGATAATTTTTAGCTTGAAGTCTACTTTGATATGAGAGTGGCTACCCCAGCTTGTCTTCTGGCTCCATTTGCATGGAATATCTTATTCCAACCCTTCACCTTTAGTCTATGAATATCCTTGTAAAGTGTATTCCTTGCAAACAGTGTATAGATGGATTATGTCCTTTAATCCATTTTCCAGTCTATGTCTTTTAATTGGGGAGTTGAGACCATTCACAGTGTTATTACTGAGAGATGAGTTTTAATTCCTGTTATTTTGAGTTGTATTTTCCGTTTGAGATAGTGTTAATTCTTCTTTGCTTAGTTGTTCATTTGATGAAATTCATCCCTTTTCTGGTTCTGGTGTTTATTTTTTATTTCTTCTTTGTGTTTTATTTGAGTATTTTCTCTAGTGCCAGTTTGTCAGACATGAATTCATTTAGCTTCTGTTTGTCTTGGAAGATTTTTATTTCTCTGTTGGTTTTGAAAGATATCTTTGCTTGGATAAAATAATCTTGGCTGGAAGTTGTTCTCTTTCAGGGTTTGGAGTACATCAATCCAGCCCCTCCTGGCTTTCATGATTTGAGAAGTCTGGAGTGATTCTTATTGTTTTATCTCTGAATGTCACCCAGCCTTTTGCTCTTGACGCATTTACAATTCTCTCCTCGACCTCTACATTAGTCATTTTGAATATTATGTGATGTGGAGAAGTTCTCATTTTGTCTAATTGGAGTTCTGAATGTCTCTCTTCTTGTGTATCCACTTCATTTTCTCTATTTGGGGAGTTCTCTAATAGTTCTCTGAAGAGATTTTTAATTCCCTTGGTTTGAGCTTCTAGACATTTTTATGGCTATTATTCTTAGGTTTGCTCATTTAAAATGATTCCAAATCTCTTGGATGTTTTGGTCATGTCAAATTGTCTTCTCTATATTGTTGACTGCATGTTCATTTTTTTTTTTTGCGGTACCGGGGATTGAACCCAGGGGCGATCTACCTCCGCGCTACACCCCCGGCCCTATTTTTTATACTTTATTTTGAAACCGGGTCTCACGAAGTTGCGGAGGGCCGCACTAAGTAGAGAGAGAGAGAGAGAGAGAGAGAGAGAGAGAGAGAGAGCTGAGGCTGGCCACAAACCCGGATCCTCCGGTCTCTGCCTCCCAAAGTGCTGGGATTACAAGCGTGCGCCACCACGCCATGTTCATTTTTTAATGCACTGTCTTCTAATAGTGAGACTGTTTTCCATGTGGTCTAATCTGTCATTGATGGTATCTATTGAAGTTTTTATTTCATTTATTGTGTCCTTCATTTCTTTCAGAGCTTCTTTTGGTTTCCTGTTGAGGATACTGGTCTCTTTACTGGTATGTTCCTTCATACTCTTTATAGTCTTACTCTGATCTCTTTCTAAAGTCTTGGATCATATCTATAATTAAAGTTCTGAATTCTCCTGGCATTCTCTGCACCTCTGAATTGGTGATTTCTGTGGTTGTAGAGTTGTGGGAGCTTTGCTATTCTTTTTCCATGTTTTCAAGATTCTTAAATTTGTACCTTTGTTGCATTTGCCAACTATCTTTCTTCATGAGGAATTCTTATATCTAATCTCTTTCCCTTTATGATGTATCCTGTTCTGGAAGTAAATATTTACCTCAAGCATGTCTTAAGGGGCACTGGTGTAGGTAGCCACTGACTGTCCACCAGGCTCTGTCCTCACAGAGCCCAGACAGAGTCATCTAGAGATTGTAGTGTTTCGAGCTTGCTGGGGTGTCTGCCTGCATGTATTCCCCACAGAGATCCCCCTCCTCCCATTGCTCTGGTTACTGGGGTCACCTTATACCTGTGCTCTGCTGAGGTCACATGAAACCCTGCGCTCTACAAAGTTCCATGGTCTGCCTAGATTTTATTATCCCAGTGAGACCCCCCTGTTGTCCTTCTAATAGTGGTCACTTGAGATCCTGCAGGCTGCCTGCTTCAGGGGCCCAGACTCCACCTTCCTAAGCTGTATTGTTCTTGTATAATCCCCCATTGTTCTGCCTTCTCTTTGGGGGGGTGCATCATCCCTAGTGCTCTGTGAGGTGGCAATTCAAACTCAGCATTACAGGTAACCACAACATTCAGTTGAGCTCTATCATTCTGCAGCTGTGGTCTGTGTCCTGTATCACCTCCCTGCTGATCTGCTAGCAGTTCTTGAGCACTGGGTTGCAGCTCCTCTATGTCTCAGAGTGGGGAGCCAACTCCATCAGCCGGCTGTGATCGCAGGCGTTAATGTCCAAGGACCCACCTGTCACCATGCTAACAGGGTACAGGCCCAGCAGTACTGGTCATCATGACTTTCCCTTAAGTGTTTACCACCCTGAAAGACCTCCACTGCAGTCCATGTCCTGTGCATTTCTAGCTTTCTGTGTGTGTGTGTCGGGGTGGAGGAGCACCTGTCAGCTGTGATCATGTTAGTGGCTAGAGACCCACCCACTGACACACCAATCAGGCCCAGGCTCAGTGGTATGAGTGTTTCTAATTTTACACTGTGTTTTATCACCCTGGGATACCACAAGTGGGGTCTATGGTCCCTGGTTTATGGGTGGCCTGTAGGGGTGGGGTAGACTGCCGCCTTTATCTCCTGCCTCTGGTACCACTAGGGGCCATCAGCAAATTCTCACTTTCAATGTATCTGACTTCAACATTCCAGGGACCTTCTGTAAACTCCTAGTCCCTGCAAGATCAGCAATTTCCATGGACATCTGCCACCCCACCCCCCTGCCCCCTGCAGCCACGCGGATTCCCACTGAAACAGTGAACTCAAGATTGTCACAAGGTATATATTGGAACCTCTCAGGATTCTGTAGGAAGAGCCTGTTTCCTTGTGATTCCAATTTGGACAAGTTCTGCTTCAGCCACGGTAATGTTGGCTGGGCAGCCTGGCTGAGTGATTGGAATATTTGTGGATGTGGAAAGCAGATTACACTTGTACTTTTGGTTGATGCTCTGTACCTGCTGAGTCAATAGGATTTGGTTTCTTCCTTATTAGTTTGCTGGTAATCTCCTGGGGTTAGGGGAGTCCCTCCTCTAGCCAGCAGTGCTCGGAGCTAGCAAGGCACTCTCCCTACATGTGCCCTGCCAACTTTTTCTCAAGACACAGATTTTTTAAAGTTATTGGAAGGTTGGAGTGGTTTGCAAGTCCTGTCCTGGACAAGCCATTTGTACAGTGATACCCCCAGCATGGGTATACCTTTGAAACAAGACTGAAGCAATGTTTTTCCTGTTTGGTCAGGCCAAACCCAGTAGAACCCATGTTCTTTGGGCCAGCCACTTCTAGACCATAAGACCGCCCTTACAGCTAAGTCCTCTCGAGGTGCTGGTTCCTAACCTTCTGCTCCTCTGCTCAGAACATGCTGGCTCTGGGGACCCAGGAAGTCAAGAAAGCTAAGCAACTTTCCTTCCACTGGATAGCAGGACAAGAGGTGTAGCGGAACTGGAGGGGGCCAGGGAAGATGCTCACAGGTCCTATTGTCCACATGGCTCAGGTCTGCACTAATGGGAGATTAGTTTGTTCTCCATGCTGCAGGGGCAGAGCATCTCCCTAGAGGAACCCTCCCTCCAGCCAGGCATCCATGAAGCCTTTGTAATAATTATGCTCTTTTATTTTCTGTAATTCTGATGCTTTGGCATCTTGGGACTTTGCTGTCACTGGAGGGACTAGCCTTCCCAGGGTTAGCCAGTCCTAGATAGCAAAGTAGCACCTGGGTGGAATCGATGCAAACCAGCAAATTAGAGCCCACACACCCCAGGACTCCTGAGTGAGTGGCTCTCAAGCCCTGGGCCATGTTTCCTTGTCCTAATCACCCCAGGGCCAGGTACCAGACAACTCAGGCTCAGGAGGGCTGGCTCTGCTGGAGTCCACTGAGGCTACCCAAACTCACCAGCCTCACCTGGTTGCCCCTCTCACTGAAGCCATAAGGAATGGTCTTGCCTTAATTTCCCCCAGTTCCTCTGTCTCCTGACCCACCTAAAGCCTCCCCATGGCTCTACATGGCATGGTGTCCCTGTTCTTCTTGGGAACTGAGTAACCATCCATCTTTTCAATAGTAGTTGTCTTCTGAGCTGGTGACTTCACCAAACCTCTATAATAACAAAAACGACATCTTAGGACAGCCTGCTAGGCCTGCTGGGAAGACTGAGCCCTTTGTCTGATCACCATGGTGGGGGAGAGCCACCTCCATCCTTGGGACACAGTGTCCAGCCTGTCCACAGCCCTCACTGTCAGCCTGGGAGATGGTGCCTCACACCAAGCTTTGGGCCCTGCTCCAACATTGGAAACCACCTTCTTCTTGCAAATGGATATTGACATAAAATTTCAGGACCCAATAAAGGAAATTCCCAGGGTTACACAAGGTCCACAAGGACAGAAAACACTTTGGGAAGCAACAGAAAGGAATAAGCACCCATAAGAGCCTTTCCTGTTCGTTTCCTGAAACATCTGTAAGAGCACTCCTCCTGCCTGCTGGGGCTGGGGTGGAGCTGTTGGAGCTGGTTCCTACTCTCATTTGGACCATCACCCCTCTGGCCATCTGATAAAGTCTAGGGACTTCTCAGAATTAAGATTTTATATGAATAAAATAGGGTAGAGTATTATGAAGCAAACTAATTATATTGAAGCCTTTTTTTAAAAAGTACTGGGGATTGAACACAGGGGTTCCCTACCACTGAGATACACCCCGAATACTTTTTAGTTTTTGAAACAGGGTCTCACTAAGTTGCTGACACTGACCTTGAACCTGCAATCCTCCTGTCTCAGTCTCCCAAATATGGGATTACAGGCATCTTGAAGTATACTTTAAAAAATATTTTTAAACATTATTTATAAAATATACTTCTTCATTCATTCTTTTTTTTTTTTGGTGGTACTGGGAATTGAACCCAGGGGCGTTCTACCTCTGAGTCACACTCCCAGCCCTATTTTTTATATTTTAGTTTGAAACAGGGTCTCACTAGGTTTCTGAGTCTCATTACGTTGTTGAGGCTATCCTTGAACCTGCGATCCTCCTGTCTCAGCCTCCCAAGTACTGGGATTATAAGCATGAGCCACCACGCCCAGGTTCATTCATTCATTAAGCAACATGATATAGCAGTGGTTCTTATGACTACCACAGTGTTGAAGGAGTGCTGAGTGTGACGGTGTTCGGCGATACCTGCAGCGACTATAAACTTATCTGAAAACATCTGCGATTCCCACCATCCCAGGTACTGCTAACACTAGTGTGGTTTGTCCCATGTCCAGCCAGCACTCCGCTTCCGTGGATTCTGCATCTGAGGGTTCATAACATTAAAAATTAAAAAATTGTGTTTATACTGAAATAGACTTTTTTTGTCACTATTCCCTAAATAATACAGTATAACAACTATTGACATAGCATTTACATTATATTAGGTATTATAAGTCATCTAGAATTATTATTATTATTATTATTATTATTATTATTATTATTTTGGTACTGGGTATAGAACTCAGAGGCATTCTACCGCTGAGCTACACCCCCAGTCCTATTTTTTGTTTTTTGAAACAAGGTTGCTGAGGCTGGTCTTGAACCTGTGATCCTCCTATCTTAGCCTCCCAAGTACTGGGATTACAGGTGTGTGCCACCATGCCCAGCAAGAGATGATTTAAAGTATACAGGACAATGTAGGTTATATGCAGACTATGCCATTATATAGAAGGTACCGGAGCATCTGTAAATTTTGGTATCCATGGGAAAGCATGCCCTGGAATGGGTCCCAGATGCTGAGGGAGGATGACACTTGTAATTGAAGGAAGCACTAAATTGCAAGTGAGAATAACAAATATGTCAGTTTTTTCATAATCCAAGCTCATGGATACCCTGAATCCTCCCCAGCCTATGGCCTGAAGAAGGACCCTACCTAGGTCTTCAAAAACCAGAACCAGTAGCCAGTGGAGGAGCGGTTTCCCCTGCCGAGTGTGCCAGGACCATGGTGGGATGACTTCAGCTCAGAACCCGCCCCTGGAGCCCAGCAGCCAGCCAACAAACTATGACCTTGTTTGCAAATGGCCTTCCCTGCCCTCTCACCTGGAGGATGAAAGCCAGGTGCTTCCTTGTAATGCTGGGCAGCGCAGAGCACACCAAGGTACCAAGATGGAGTAAGAGTGAGCTCAATGAACTTCATCCAACTTCATAGTTCCTGCTCTGTAGAAATGAGAAGGCACTTTGGTCCTCTCTCTCCAGTGAGAAGCGAGCCTTAAGAGCCCTGGAGACCTCTCTGCATGTCATAAAATTTAATTGTCATCACTAGGCATGACACATTACCATTATGAGTCATCTCATACTGGACACAGGGAGTTTCTGCAGCCCATGGACCATCCTAGTTATACTGAATAGAGACTGGGCAGGGCAAATGTAGAGGGAGACGTCATCACAAAGGTTGAGACTGAGACCTTGTGAGGGAATAAGGTCACCGGGGAAGCAATGAGATGATTTGAAATCAGAAGGGTTGGCTCCAGGGCAGGCCAGGCTTAGTGGGTGAAGTTATCTGAGGGCTGGATGTCCATTTGGACTTCTGCTCAGCTCAGTAAGTGTGAAGCAGTCTCTGGGCCTCTGAGGACCAGAGGAAAAACAGAGTGGAGTGGGGATGGTGCAGGGAGAGGGCTGTGGACCCTTTGGGGTGGTCCAGGATTGTCCCTCAGATGGGCTTCTCCTGCAGCAGTACTGCAGGGCACTCTGCCATGGTCACTGGCATGATAAGGACACTCCTGCTTGGAAGTGTTCCCATGAGACTCACCTCTGAATTCTCTGGGGCTCAATGTTGGGATGTGATGTCAGAGGGCTCAAGCACAGCTTCCCAGCACTGGTTTCTTCATCCAGGTCTCTCTGACCACATGCCAAGCAACTCAAGAGTCCTCACATCTAACAGTACTTCTGTCTTTGAGATAATTCTCTCCTTCCCGCCTGCAGGAACTGAGGGTGCATGTGTGTTACTGTGAGAAGAGACCTCATGATCACTGTGCAACCAGGGAAGTGCAGAGTAGTAGCCAGCTCCATAGCAGCGGGGCGGGTGTGGATACAAAGAGTAGGCCCAGTGCCAACTGTGCACAGTATGACTTCAGACTGAGTCAAATCTACTGTAAGCTGTAACTGTAACACACAGCTGGGTTACCCTAGCTCATTCAAATCTGTCACCATCTCATAACAGCGAGGACAGTGCCCTTGAAGAAAATACATTTCATCTCTACTGACCGTGAGAACTTTCTGACTAGGGAAAACTTCTAAATCTTTTGTTGTTGTTGTTGTTACTGGGGGTTGAACCCAGGGGCATTCTACCTCTGAGCTACATCCCCAGCCCTTTATATTTTTTATTTTGAAACAGGGTTTCTCGAACCTGCGATCCTTCTATCTCAGACTCTCAAGAACTGGGATTACATGCATGCGCCACCACACTCAACTTCTAATTCTTGACATAGATTTTCAGGTATGGTTTGGAGACATAATCTCTGTGTAAACTGCCCCTACAAAGGAAGCTACAAATTCAAGCTGTGATTATAAACCAAGAAAAAAATTTGGCCTAAGGCTAGGAGTTCCTGAGAGGCAATGTTTGGGTCTCACATGCTTTGTTCTACATTTTGAGCCTTGGTGATTTTTTGGTGACAGTGTCAAATAGTGATTGAGACTCCAAAACTGAGGCAGACCACCCTGGTCCAGTGATGACCATGTGCACAGAAGTGAAATCCCCCCATCCTTCCATGTCTGTGACACAAAGCTGCATAGCTCTAGCTCACCTTTATTATGGTCCCATAGAATAAAGTATGGCCTATCTCAGAGAGTGAGCCTGCTTCTCTCTCAGCTCTGTGGCCTGTGGTGTGTCAGCCAAGAGGGGCAGCAGGCTGAGATGTGAGATGATGCCGCTGGCTGGCCCTGCCCTAAGCCTGCGCTATCAGGGAGGAGGAGAGACCAGGGCCAGATCACCTTAAAGCAGGGCTGAGTTGCAGTTCCGCCCTATCCAGTCAGAACTCAGGAGAGAAGCATGCAAACTCAGCACTAGAGAGATAAGAGCACACCCTTTCTCTTCCTTCCCCCATTTCCCTTTGTCTTCCCAACTTGCATCCTGTCTGTCATGCTTAGCTGGATTATGGGGTGCCCCCCACAGCCTGGTGGCTCTTCCCAGCACCACACACACCTTTGTCTTATGATTCTCCCACACTGAAGCCATTGGGGGTGCCAGGGCTGTTAGCACTGACAACAGCAGAGCTACAGCTGGAGGAAATGATTTTGGGTCTGTCTGCTGCCCTAAAACCATGCACTGTGGCAAACTGTCTGGTCCACATTTATTGGCACTTGCTCACATGCCAGGCTCTGGAAGGGTATGGGGAGAGGATGAGGAGGGACACAGGTCACACAAGCCCCACTTTCCATGATTTTTTCCAGCAGATGATCATGCTACTTGTGACTCTTCAAACCACACTTCTTATGCTGTGCCAGCATCACCCACAAGGCCCTGAACTCCTGACCAGGGGAGAGAGATCATACTCAGAATTCCAGTACTTGGGAGGCTGAGACAGGAGGATCACAGGTTTGAGGCCAGCCTCAGCAACCTAGTGAAGCCCTTAGCAATTTAGGAAGACCCTGTTTCAAAATTTAAAAAAATAAAATAGGAGGAGGATTGTAGCTCAGAGGTAGAACACCCCTGGATTCAATCTCCAGTACCACATACACACACATACAAAAGAATTCTATGCCCTTCTAGTACATTCTATCTTTTCCCTCTGTAGTGAGAGCAGGCAGTAGAATTAGCAAGTTACATTTATTTGGAAGGTAATGGTTCCCAGGCTGACTGATTATCTGTGAACTGTGATTACTACAGATTTTTGAAACAAATCTCAAGTTCACCAGCACAAGCCAATCCTAACTAAAAAAGCAACCACAGACGGTCAAAGTTCCACTTGTAAAATCATTTTATTGGTATAAATATACATATGAATAAAATACCTTCAGCCTGTAATGTAAGTGAATATTTGTGAAATGTCTTATAAAGAGTAGTATTTTGATTTCTTTTTTTACAGGTGTCAAAGTATTCTCTCTTAAAATCACTCATTAAAACCTAATATGCAGACGGAAATTAAAGGCTTTCAAAAACATGAATATTCATAAAACCTCATTCCAATCAGCTATATACATTAATCTGGGCACATTGTCCAGTCAGCCACGGACCTCTCTCCCTCTGCTCCTCGCCGTGTGGAGGTCACAGACCAAGCTTTAAGTGTACAATTCTACAACAGGAAGGAAGTTCCCCATGGGAGAATATAAAAACCATACCCAAGATCTAATATATATAATTTATACAAATTATTTATTAGTGTGCTCTGTTAATATAATTACAATGTGCAATTGCATACATCAAGAATAAAATGCTCTACCGAGTCATGTGCAGCTCTGACATAGTACACTCAGCAGGACCCCCAGGCTACCAGAAGGAGTGTCTTGTGTGAGTGCGTCCAGTTATGTTGTCGTTAACCTCCCAGGATTTGTCTTGCAGCGTGGTTTGTAGCTGCCTCCGGAAAGTTCAAGTAGGGCCCGTGGAATAATTGCTGGCTTTCATTGAAGGCATATGAAGCAATGTTTAGAAATCAAATGCCAAGGATTGGGGAAGAGACCAAAAATGTGCTTTTATAACCAAGAAATCTGTTTCTATACAAAGAAAGGGAAGGAAAAAGGAAGAAAGGAAAGGAGGGTGGGAGGAAGAAAGTGTAAAAAGAGAAGAAAGCACCAGGAAGAGAAGAGATGTTGCCCTTGGTTCCTCTGATGACAAACCCCCTGCACAGTAAGACTTCTGTGTGGTTGACCTTTACACAAAAATAAATTCCTTTTCTGCCTCTTCTCCAGAGTCGCTAGATTTGCTGCCTTGGTGTCCGTCTTTACTGGAGGATTGTTGCTTTTGTTCTTGATATTCCTGGGCCTGCTGGCCCCAGCTTCTTCTGGAAACTGAAAGGGAAAGGCAAGGAAGTGGTACAGTTTATTGGCAAGGTAATACCCGTGGCCTGGCCCACCCTGGGGCTAGACATAGGAGCCCTGAGGGGAGGGGAAGGAGCCGCTCAGGATGAACTTTCTCAGAAACTCACTATTACGTTTAGAGACTCTGGACAGAAATTGGAAACATGCCAACAAACCCAGAAACAAAACAAGCAAACACATACACAAAACCCACAGTCTATGACAGGGCAAAGCTTTCATAGATGTGGTCAAGAATCCCAGGTGAGGCTCTCAGGAAGCAGGGAGAGGCCAGGAAGCAGGTGCGCTGAGGCTGCTCTGACAGTGACCTCCTCCTCAGTCACCGCTGCCCCTCAAGCAGCACAGAGAATAGGGTGAGCAGGGCCTGTAGGAGGTATGGCTGGACACCTGTCCAACTTGATGCCTTCTGCACGTGACTTAGGGTTGGCTGTCCCTGCTTGGGGGGCAGGATGTCAGGAAAGGCCCCAGGGATCTGACTGACCTTTCTGTGTCTCAGAAAACCTCAGCTTTACTCCCTAGGAAATGATACTGTTCACTCTCTATGAAATAAGGACTCGTGAAAATGAATCAGATGCTGCCTGCCTTACATGCCCCTCTCCAGGTAAAGCAATTACCATTTCCGTTGCCTCTTCTGATTGTGGATAAATGCAAAGGATCCAGTGAGACTTTATAAGCAATGATGGGAGAGTCCTTACTGGAACTGAACTTCTGTGCACTGTCAGGTACTATTATTATTGTTACTCTGCACAACTGCCCTGTAAGGTTGGCTTTGTAAAGTTTGGAACCAGGAATCAGTCTGCCCCACCAGAGCCCACATTCTTCCCAACTAGATCCTGGCTTTTCTGATGCTATAACTTGGGAAAGGCCAGGTGCTATACTCCAGCACAGCTATTAAGGGTTGTTAACTATTATTCACCATGTCTATTGTATGGACACTACTTAGCTAAAAACACCAAACCCACACCCTTTGTAAAAGTAGTCTGAAAGAAGAGTACAGCAACCCCACCACTCAGAAGTTCAGATGATTCAACAAGAACACAGTACTTTAGTACTCCCTGGAAAAGCTACAGGATCCATTTGACAATTTCATCTTGCCAGAGGCTGGCTATTTAAATGTTTGACTCATTTTAGTGTGTTTCAGGAAGTAAAAACTCACTAAACCTAATAGTCAAAACATAAACATCAGCAAGTACTTCTCTTGCC